>BLKR01005635.1:0-75779 GCA_011170035.1 Teleogryllus occipitalis | reverse complement strand
CGTAAACACGATCGTGCACAGAGTATACACCCCGTAAGCATCTTCCAGTGTATCCGAAAGTCGCTGCAAACTACCGATGGATAAACGTAACACAGCCTTTAACGGAGCCAGTGAATCCTTTCTCGGAAGCAAAGACGTGTCCTCCCACCCGCACTCACTTAGCCCCCCCTCCTTCCCTCTCCCCAACCCCTCCGCTCAGCTCTGAAACAAAACATGTGCCGCTCCTTTGTTGTCCGCCCGATTCTCTCCCGTAAAACACAATGTAGAAGTTACCTACGAAAGGAGGATGTTCTCGTTTACTACTTTATGCTCGCCATTCTGCCGGGCACAATGGGGCCGGAAGTCGTTAATGGGGGGCGGCGCGACGCGGCGCGGTGCGGCCTGGGCGCTGCGGAGGGGCTGTGCGCACGCGCGACTTCCGCGGACGGCGGGCACGCCACGGCACGCCGCGGCCCCGGGCGGCGGACGCGCTCTGAAGATGGGCGTTGTAGGGGGGGCGTGTTGTGGAGTTGGAATTGTCCTTCGTGGATGGGATGTGGTGTAACTGGGATGTCACGTGGTTGGGGCGAGGCGTGGTTGGGGCGAGGCGTGGTTGGGGCGAGACGTGGTTGGGGCGAGGCGTGGTTGGGGCGAGGCGTGGTTGGGGAGAGGCGTGATTGGGGAGAGGCGTGGTTGGGGCGAGGCGTGGTTGGTGCGAGGCGTGGTTGGGGCGAAGCGTGGTGGGGGCGAGAGTGGTGATGGCGAGGCGTGGTTGGGGCGAGGCGTGGTTGGGGCGAGGCGTGGTTGGGACGAGACGTGGTTGGGGCAAGGCGTGGTTGGAGCGAGGCGTGACTGGTCGACGCGTGGCTGGACCCAGGCGTCGCTGGGCCGAAGCGTGGCTGGGCTGAGGCGTGGCTGGGCAGAGGCGTGGCTGGGCCGAGACGTGGCTGGGCCGAGGCGTAGCTGGGCCGAGGCGTGACTGAGTCGCGGCGTGGCTGGGCCGAGGCGTGGCTGGGCTGGGGCGTGGCTGGGCCGGGGCGTGGCTGGGCCGGGGCGTGGGTGGGCCGAGGCGTGGGTGGGCCGAGGCGTGGCTGGGCCGGGGCGTGGCTGGGCCGGGGCGTGGCTGGGCCGAGGCGTGCTTGACCTGTGGTATAGCCGTGGCGTGGCGTGGCGTGGCGTGACTGGAATGTGGCGCGGTGGGCATATGCCATGTAGAAAATAAGGCGTAACGCGAGCCAGATGCCCGTGGATGACACAAGCTGCAGTGTTTCGCCCACTTGGGCAGACACAAGCTGCCATGGCGAGGAGAGTGTGTGAGTTGTTGGGGGAAGTGTTGTGGAGATGAGGTGTGGTGGAGAATCCGTTCGGATACGATGGTGTCTGCTTTGTTTGACTTCTTCCTCACTTACTATCTCTCGAACACGGAGGCATTGTGTGAGCGTGGTGGCATTTGAAGTCGGCATTAAGTAAAAGGTGTGATCGGTGGCACCATGTAAGCATGTAGCCAGCTGAGCGTATTCGGTGAGACGCTGCAAAAGCACCAAAAATTTGGCGGAGTTGGGTTTCCTAGCTCTGAAAACGTGCTGTATATTCAAAATGGGTCGTATTGTAATGCATTGCGAATAATTCAGAATAATAATATGGAAATTGGGGAAATGGGAAATAAAAATAACTGAATTACAACTGATTAATTTGTCGTGTACATCGTTTGGAGGAAACAAATTAACGATCATTACAAATATTAAATTCGCAGTTGCGCAATTTATTTTCAAATAATGAGACAAAACAAGTGTCACACTAATTTAATAAGTAACGAAAGTACTTGGAAGACGATATGTTCAAAAGAAATAGCAGTATTAAACTACGAAAAAAACAAGTAGAACAAACAGATTTGTGAGAATAGTCGTATTAAAACCTGTAGAGACAAGGGAACATTTTGCTTTAACACACCAAGCACATCATCCGTAAAGGGTATACTGCTAATAAGAGGACCCACTGGGAAAGGATCCTTCCGTCGTGAGATGGGTTGTAGCAAATGGTAAGAAAATCCATCCTGTACAGACATGGCCTGCCGCGAGCAGAAGGGAAAAATCAAAGGCCTTGGAAGCCCGCCTAGAGCGCTCAAGGGCTATATGGTGTTAGCGTGATTTGCCTTCACGTAATGCCTGTTTGCTTTGTAAAGAGTTCTGTGTTGTTTGTGGAATGTGAGGTTAGGCGCGTGACGAGGTGTAGTATGTGTCATAGTGTGATAAAGCGTGGCGTCACATGAGCGAGATGTGACATGACTGAGATTGAGTATGTCGTTCCTGAATTTATTGATTAATTATTCCAGGCGCGTCATCTGCTAAGGTCATTAATACCGTATATGTAGTGCACCAGTCGATACAATCTCTAAGCTCCCGGCAGCTTTCCCGGCATGTGTGGTAGTGTAATGCATGTTAGTATACATGTGTAATGGGTGATGATAGGACAAGGAAGAGGGAGGAAAGATCGCGCGTGGTCTATGGCCGTTTTTTAAGAGACTGCTGCGGCATTTACCTGGTGTTGATCAGAGAAATCAAGTGAAAATACGGATCAGAAGAGATGACCACTAGAATTCTCTTCTAGACAGAGTACGAATTCGACCTGGCTCTAAAGCTAGTGTCGAAATTCCTACCACTTGTAGTGAAATCAATAATGGGGTTAATAATGGTGAAAAGTCCTGACGTGGACACACGAACTCGAGATCGGATCGGTTTAGGTGGCTCAGGGCATCAATTGATGTCACTGCAGTGCCTCTGTCCGGGAGTTCCTAGGGTTCCACTCCCGCCGGTGGCAAGAGTTTCTACACTGACTAATTAGCTAGATCGAAGGCTCTCTGCAGAAAAATTCAAGCACGGGTAGTTTTCCTCAGTTTTCTCTGATAAAGACCAGGCGAATGCTCAAGCAGCATCCTAACAAACGGGACATAGATCCCGCGCTATGTTTCCTACCTTCTCCTTGTCCTATCCACACCCTACTTACACTCACACTTACATGCACTTCACTGCCGGGAGACTTCAGTCCCCACTTTGAGCTTGTCTCAGCTGGAACGGAGCCCTGCTGGTGGGAGATACCTGTTTGGGGAAACCCCGCAACCCGATCGGCGTCAGATCTTGCCATCCATCGGGAGAACCGCCACCTCCCGGAATAAAAAAATGCACAACACTTACGGGAGGAATGACCTTAGCAGTTGAATCATCAATCAATTAATCAATCAAACGTGTCACCGCGTTAGGCAGGGTGACGTGGCACCGAAGAGATCCCCAAATCCCGAGGTCGTACTGGAATTATATGGCAACTCTGTGCTTTGTGTACGAGTTGTTTATCTGTACTAATGACACGTAAATTCGTAGATATTCTAGACGAGAGACAAATATCCAAGGTGGCAAATATTTGTTATAGCATTAATATTGTTAATGTGTGTTCACAGAAGTGCTGTTTGCGAAAGGCTAAACTTGATTCAACATGAATTAATGAATGAATAATAACAGGTAATTTCCCACAGAGCAAATAAGTGAAATTTATGTTATAGTCGCTTGATGCAATGTATTTCAGTGTGGATTTACTTGTTTGCTGGAATTTGGATGATACTTGTGAAAATAAACAGTCATTGAAATAGAAATTACATTGCAGAGTCGAGATAATAATATCCTGAATGAGCTTTTGCAGAGAATTATTGATTAGGAAAACATTAATTGCATTATACTTTTACAAACTTGAGATTGTTAGTTGTATTCTAATATTCACTATCAATCAAATGCAAAATATAATTTTATATTATATGATTCAGACGAATTATGAATATAGTGGTTTTTAAATGCACTGAAATAATGTCTTAATATGTCACAAAGTCATTCCAACAATGTAATGTTGTTAATGTAAATGTAATGTTAATGTAAATGTACGATTGATTACTTTTATCATAACATATCTACTGAAGTGTTTTTCTATAATTTTATTTGATATTTGCCCAGCCTGACAGACCTGATAAGGTTTTCAACTTATACATGAAATACAAAAACATAACTTTTAATAGTATTAATTTTACAATTAAGAAGATAAATAATTTCTTTGTATTATTGAGGAAGGGTCCTTTAATTCCAATTATTATTCCCAGTATGTAAATTTTATTCACTCTGTTCATCTTCTGTACGTATGATAAGTGAAAACATAATTCATAATGGATTCATAATGGAAAAGTATAAGCCATAAATTATCTTTAGAATATATTTGTGTTTTTTAGGGAAGTAAATAGTAAATATGAGAATTTGATAACTTTAATTTAAATTCAACCATAATAAATGTCGAGTTTTATCAACTTTCATTCAAAGTCTCGCTTTTTTAGACCATCTCAAATATTGACGAAAATCGATTAAATAAATCTGTAAGGTGAAATTATTTTACACGTACTTCAGTTGGAATATATTCTGATGGAATTTAATGTATTTATTTACTTGTGGTTTAAGTGGTACAAGTGGTTTAATAAACTACAAGTAAAGATGGAAAAATTCTCTCAGAAAATGAGCCATTTATCCTTATTAAATTTTTCTTTTTAAATTTGAAATATTACAAATTTAGAAACAAAATGAATGTAACTCAACTTAATTACTCGTAAAAGAAAAACTAGTTAATATTAAATATTAAGTTAATTGAAAACTACTTATGTTTGTGGTTTTCTCTTCATTTATTGCAATTTGAATTAACACAATTAAACAAGTTTTCGTGTAAAAATTGAAAATGTATTTTCATGGAGAAAATGAAAATGGCATCCGTAGTCTTTATTATCAATATTTTCGAATTTATTATTTTATTTCTGATCAATCTAATCATTTTTTGATCTTACAATTAGGTGGAACATACAATAATAGTTAGAGGTTTTAATCATCTACCGGAAAATGTGAACCATTATAATACTTCACCTGGGGCAATTTTTACTTGTTGGCAATTTAAGTTAAACAAGCTTGCCATTTGGTGGACATTTAACATACTTTCTGAAAGCTAATTTCCTTAAAATTTGGCCCGTCGAATTTCACTCACGAAAACAGAGTTTTCCGTCCCTTCTCAGTTTTTTCGAAATACAAAGGCGCTACGAAATATTTCTATACAAAGAAAATTCTCTATTAATTCTTTTCCTCCACTTTTTTGCACTTGGTAGAAAGCTTTTCTCATAATTTATTTTATTGTAACTTAACGGCTGTTAACAATCATCAATCTATATAAATATTAGAATTAATACTTCCCCAGATTACATTATTATTAAAAAAATATTTTGTTGCAGTTTAAGACCTCGACACAGTGACCTCCTGTGTATATCTCTACTAGAGTGACGCCTCGTTACAACAGATAACTGCATGAAACGTTTTAAGTTTGTTATCGTCGTCAGTTTGTTGTTGCGGTGTATATGCAAGTTAATTTAGAAAAATATAATTCGTTTGGAAAGGTAGAATTTTCTTCAGACCAAAAATTATTTCTTTCTATCTAACTCATACTTATACTCATTAGGTCATGACGTAGCTTACTTCCAGATGTCCAAAGGCAATCATTCTAAACGTTCAAAACGTCTCTCCGTCCTGGCTGTCTGCCCACTCTACCATCCTTTATGTGGAAACGGCAACATCGCAGACTTAATCAGCTACGGTGCCTTCGCCCTGGACCGTTATGCGACATCAAAAAAGGAGCGTCATGTGAAACATGAAATGCAGTGGGGAAAAATTCAGTGACACTATAATAAAATCAATTGAAATAAACAGTATCTTTTTAAATTTTCATAATTCTTTTATTACATCATGTGTTGAAAATATTTGCCAAAATTTTGAAAGCGAAACGTTACCCTTTTACATATATTATCGAAAACTCTTTAAAGTTTCTTGAGATACGGACATAAGAAACAAAGATATTGGGTCATTTAATTCCTCAATGGTCTCGGGAAGAGTTTTGTCTCCGGAAGATTTCTTTAGCTGCTCAGCGGAAAAAGAAATCAGGAGGTGTGAGATCTGATGATCTCGGTGGCCATAGCCCTTTCGAAATTGTGGGGTTCCTGAAAGCGAACATTTGTTTCACATCATCAATGAACTATTTATTTGCTCGAAACACATATTCCACCAAAAATACCCGTTCTTCCAGTATCAGCCTTCTAATAGTTATAATCTGACTCACATCAAACAGTTTTTAAGTAGTCAAACTGAAAATGTCACTTGGATACGAACAATACGATCACGTATTTTTATTTTAACTACTGCTTGCTTCTCAGAATAACATTCGAACGCCGTCGCCGCTTAAGTCTGCGATGTTGCCGTTTCCACATATAGGATGATGCAGAGGGGAGACATCCACTGCGGAGAGACTTCTTAAACACTCTGTACTTTCACCGGCTTAGACGCGACCTACTACATTTGATAAACAACGTAAAGTAGTGTGACGACTCGCAAACAAATATTTTCCACCGGCTCCCGCCTTGACCGTCTTCTGATCATCTCCAACAACGTTCCAAACCTCCCGTCGCATCCCCTTTAAACCGTTGTTGCTGAATTTCTTGAATTAGTTTCCCGCCGTGCCACATGAAGCGCTCCGGTCGATATGGCGACGAAGAGAGTTGCACTGCCGTAGCACCGCGTGCTGGCGCGTGCTCCCACGCACGCTTGCACGCTCGCTCGCACGTGCGGCCCCGCCACGCCCTCGTCTTTGCCTCTACGAGGATGTCGATGGACTGACTCGACGCCCCGTCCCCGCTTTCGTTGGATGACTTCGCAATCCGATTTGTCTCGCATCCTTAGCTGGTGTTGAGTACGTGAGTTGATGTACTACCCAAGGCCGATAGTTTTCATAATCTTATGTTAGTATATTATTTATAGCTTTTAAAATATTATATATATATATATATATATATATATATATATATATATATATATTGGCGTATGTCCAGAGAAACAATGTTTTACTTTACTTGTTCACAAATAAAAAGCAACCTTGTGACTTTATCATTTTTAAATATTTTATATATTATGTTTCATACGGTCATATTCAAATAATTTAAAGGTATATTGTTCAGGAATACATTTTTATAAGAAATAAATATTTAAATTTATTATATTAAATTATATTTATTATTATTAAATATTAAAATTATTATTTTTCAGTTTTCGGAAGTCGAAATGAAAATTGGAATTATAACATATTATGAAGCAAACGTCGCTACACTGGAAAAAGTTTTAAAAATTTAAAGGAAAAATGAAACCAATTTTGTGAGAAAATTTTTTGTCTATTTTTAAATTAATATCCAAAATATTTTTCACTTTTGTAATTCTCCAAATTTCGGAACTTTTACTAAACTTCGAACCTGCACAATTTTTATAAAGGTAATTCGTACAAAAAAATTCAAGATCAAAAATTTAGCAATTTTTGAAAACATTTCGTAAATGTTCAAGCATTAGTAATTTTTGCATAACTTTCAGTTTCGTGGTTTGATTTTTTCACGAGGTGCTGAAGTGTTAAAAGATGAGAAGGTCTTGGTATTTAAAATGAAAATATCGGTATATTAAATGTGCATTACAACTAAGTTGTGAAATTATATACTAAGTACCAAATTGTGGTAACGGTTGGAGGGAGTAGATAATTCTTCACCAAGATTACACTTTCTGGATTCCTCACCGATGATTTTTTTTTTTTGGTTAAAATGATACAAACCCGTCCCACATGCTTGGCCTATAATTTTATGTAGAAGTGATGCGGGAAAGATAGTACCTTTTATTCAATCCTTCACACGGTGAATGGGAAGAGAGGGAGTGGAATGTGCCCTACCACCCTACGACAGTACTCAACCCCTGCCCCCTCTCCCTCGCCCCGTGCGCGTGAGTGCCAACACGCACGCCCCGCAGGCAGATAGAGCGCACGGCCACGCAACCGCAATCTCAAGTGGCCCTTCAAGGAGATTGGGCCCCGCCCCCGCGCACCGGCGCGCACGCGCACCCACAACGCACGCGGCACGCGCACGCGCACGGCGCCCAAGGAGAATGTGTGTGTGTGTGTGTCGCTTCAAGTGGAACGACTGCAAGCCGGGAGTTTGATGACCTACAAAAAGCATATGAATATTCGTAAGAAAGGATTCCGTTGTTTTTACATCTAGAACCTTAACCATAAAAGAGGTCCGATGGCGTGTGTTGTTCCGAGTCGGACACGTGAGCCTTTTATACTCCTCTTAAAACAGTGTGTGTCTTCAAGGTCACGAGCTGGCTGGAGAGAGGTGGTACTATCATCCAATCGCGAGTTTGGTTACAGATTAAATGTTTGGTATTGGAGCTTCCGATTGGATGACTGCACCTCTTTTGAGATTGTGACCATGAAGAGACTCGGTTTCAATTGAAATATATACAGGAAGGCTCTAGGTTCGCGCCCCGAGATTGGAAGGATACTTTTCGTACGTGATAAATTGCTCAATCAAGCCAACAACTACACTCTTTGATTCTAGGCTGGTCTGGTAGAGAGACTAGCTGTTCCTATCTGTTGTTTTCTTGGTTTCTCTGACCAATTTCTAGCGGATGTCTGGGCAGCACTGTTTAACAATAGGTCACAAACTGCTTACGATTCTCCCTTCCCCATTCATTTCTCGTTTCAATTATATAAGCACACAAAATAAAAAAGGTTTTCAGGCCCAAAGACTTGACACATGATTCTCAAAGTATGTCGACACGCTGAATCCGAATCTGAAACTTAAATTGCGCCACCGCCTTCCAGATTTCTGTAAATGCGAAAAACCACCGAGACAGTGTAGACACATTTTTTGTTTTCGGGTGTGGTTGTCAGATTCAAAGGATTGACACACGTTTTTCAGAAAATAAACCTTGAAATGAGATGTAGGGAGTAACATTGCAAATCTCCCAGCAGTACTTCCAATACGCTCACGGACTACACGAGGGTTCATCTTGTGAACCTCAAAGGGAAAAACTAACAAACCGATAGCTTTTGTTCTTGATCACAGATCACATTTGAAATAATGTGACCTAGAAATGAATTTTGCGTCGCATTTCCTGCTCCCTTGCATTCATGATAGAACGAGAAAGGTGGAAAATAGCACATCTCCCAGCAGTGCAGATTAAAATAGCTTACATAACGCGTGAATCATTGAAAGTACACAAAGTTGCATACTTAGTGACACGCACTTTCAAATCATTTTATGACACGTGTCGATCTACCGAAGAATACATATGAGACGGAATTGATACTAAGGAAGAATAAGAATAGAAACTAACACCGCAAACAAATAATGGCAAACAAATTTTAAAAATATTGAACATTAAAAGGCCAAAAGTGAGTCAAATGATACGAACATGGACAATTATTCTATTTAGTCTGCAAATCATCAATGTTTGTGATGTACAGAACAATTTCAATTTGCGATAATATCCAAATCCGATTTGTGATGACGTGCCGAACTGTTTCTTACAAATATTAATTAAATTTCAAAATGGCACTTTACTTACGAAATGTATTTGTCATGAATACTAAAGGTAAATTTTAAGAATTTTATGAAAATGATGATACGGATGAGCTTGTAGTCTTAAATACAAACAAATTATATATTTTTTATCGTTTTCCTTTTTGTAAATTAGGGATCTTTGTAAGAAGAAGTAAACATAGTGCCTAAATGTGGCACTTTCATGCAGTTTCAGAATAATTCTCCATGCTTTTTCTCACGTCCGTAAGTGTTTCAATGGCATACCCTTAATATGCATAAAACAAGCCTGTCTGAAGCCCCGAGATTGCGGAAGAAAATAGTGGTACTTACGATAACGAATTTCGATCTCCGTTAAATACGTTATCGTTGCTGAACTGTGCAATTTACAGTTTGAAAAGAATATTAGAGAAAATTCTCTAGCGAAGAAATGTGACATTTAAGCAAATAAATTCTTCAGAATTACCCAAAAATACAGACAATACAGATACATTTTATTTTAAAATTTTATTTTCTGGATAGTGTATCTATACGTGTATCTGGACGTGTATACGACATCGATACCACAAAAAGTAGCGTATGAATAGATATGAAATTTTTGCGGGCTTTTCCTGAGAATTGTTGCAATGTCCTTGCAAAGTTTGGTAAAGACTCACGCAACTCAAATGCGGAAAATAAATAATTTAAATAATATGTTTGTAGATGCACCGCGACCATTTTTCGCCTCTCGCTTAGAGCACGTGGTTCCTAATATATTCCGCCAGAGCCCAGTGCTGCACAAAACTGGTATCTAATTTATTCGCTAAGTGTCAGTAGTGGTGCAAGAGACTAGAAAAAATTCCTTTAAAAGCAATGTGTTGTAAAATAAAATGAAAGCAAATTATAGTATTTTATTAAAATTTGAACCAATTACGTTAAAAATAATAATATTATACACCGTAGTTTATATAAAATCGATCTATTCCCTCATTCGCAAGGACTGAATATGAAGAAAGCCCGGGCAACGCTGGGTATTTTGCTAGTACAATATAAAATAAGATCAGTATGAGAAAAGTGAACTAGTATATTGTGCGGTAAAGAAAATGGCGTAAGATAAACAATTGCGCGAATGATTGTTTGTAAAAGAGAAGTTACAATGCACGTACGCGGGGCCAAAAAAACATTCGTGTAAAGCATGCAAACTGTAAACGAATGAAAAGTGTGGGAATTCTGATTGGGTGTTGTTGACGTTCTTATAAGAAGAAATAAAAGAGGTCATCTTTGTCAACATATTAGCTTTATTAAGATAGCCGGCTTTCGAGGGCTTTGCCGTCATCGTCAGTCTCGCTGCTTTCGGCAAAAGTCGGTCGACTGTGCCGATGTGTCGACTGTGTCGATGAAAAGTGTCCCAGTTACAAGGAAAATGAAGTCCCTTTTCAGCAGTGTCAAGTTGCCACCATTACTAAAACGTTTTTATTTATGAGCAAAGGAGTTTTTCAGACTCATGAAGACTCTTTGTCGTGTCATACGTGAGGAAACGTAATGGAAAATAACGTGGTCATGAACAGAAAGTAATATTCGTAAGACAATCAAGCGAACATTTTGTACAATGTAAGGTTTGAGCTTGTAAATTGGTAACTGATTAAGGAATAAATAGTTTTGGTACTATTATCTAAATAAATAAAAATATAATTAAGTAGTAAATTAAAGAAATTAATTCTAAAACTAAAAGAAAAATATCAGCTATTTATGCTTGTGGTACTGTCTTAACAATTAAACAATTACATCATAACAATCCAACTATAACAACACAAATATACCAAAATATCGGTATGTTTAAAGCATTAAGGATTTTCGTTTAGAAAGAAGAGTGAGCTTTCCACACAATCCAATTTAAATTTCGTGTCTTATTAAATTTAAATGAAAGATAGCGTCTCCTTAATGTTATCACTTTCTTTTATTATCCGGTTTTATGTTATAAACGAAAAATTTTAATATTATCTTCTAACTAATAAAACGAATACCGTCCTTTGTTGTTTTTGCCATTTTCAGGACCAACAACAACAGTTGGCTTTGCTTCGTTGTGTGGGGCGAAATGCAATCGGTCTTTGGAAAATATTAGTTTAATCGTCTGGATTATTAATGTGAAGTTATAGTTAGTGAAGTGGAGATAACGAGGTTTTAAAGTTGGAGAAATCTAGGAGTGTTTTTACACGCCTTGTGAGAATATGCAGGGTATTCAGCCAGGAAACGTCGAAAGTACTAAAATAAGCTCTTAAGACAATTTTAAGCATATCTTGTAAAATAAACTCTTTGGATATTCCTTGGTCACTCCTTGGCAATAAGCACTCAAACGTTGTTTTGAATGAATACTTCAAATATAAAAATTTGCATTGCAGAAGCATATAAACACTCCATGTAAATTTATAAAAGAAATGAATATATTTGTTCAGAAAGGAAAAGTAACACAAATAAAAAAGCACTTAATTTACACGATTCGACTGTTTTTTTAAATTTTGGGGTTAATTTTTCTTTCTGACCATCGACTGCATGAATTATTCGTTTCTATCGTCAGCAACATTCTAATTTACGGCGATTTCTCTGCATATCGCGCTAACTTGCTCATCAGGATCTGCTAGTTTCTGTGTTCAATAATAGTTTTTTCTTTGATCGTTTGTGACCATTGTTTCTAGAGCACTTAGATGCTATGTTGTCATCCTGTGCTATTCTATAACACTGATAACCTTTGTTACATTGTAATAATGTCCCATTAAATATAATTTACGTTTTAATTAAATGTCACTTCATTATAAAATATTATTTGAATAAATCATGTATTGCACTGAAATGTCACATTTGCTCCCGTTTCCTCTAACTAGCCGAACTTACTGTCGTATTTTGTATTTATTTTATATATTAAATAAATGAAATGTCATTGAGATGTCATGGAGTATCTCAATACATACGCATATGCATACATACCTGCATATATACATACCAACACATTTTCTTTTACAGATTTGTAAAAAACGCCTGAAATTCCCCAAGATTAAAGATCAAGTCCATGAGTTCTGTTAAAGTAGACAGATTTTACAATTAATGAGGTAAAGGAGGAGCGGGAGGAAAGTGGCTATTGCCCTGGCAATGGATGCTTACAGTCGACATTGTAACACATTAAGTGCATTGGAATTACGAGCTTGCAATTCTAATTGATTTGTGAAATGAGTGTTGGTGTACATTAATTTACAAAAATATCCTAATTTTATTGAGTGCAATAACCAAAACAGCGCTTTGGACAGTACGTGATGGCTTTGTGGACTACGGGATTCCGACCATGACTTACGGAATACTGAAATTTGCATTTGGTTTGATTTATTTGGTCAATTAACAGTAAAAGCTATACGTGAAATTTGGGGTACAAGTACCATCTGCGCAGTTTTTCTTGAGCTCCAAAAAACCTTCCCAACGTTTGAATTATAAATATTCGAAAGATGATTATAGTTAAAAAGTAAAAATAGTAATAATAAAAATTCTGAGGTTAGAATCTAACTAAAATATTTTTGATCCCGAGTTATAGAAAACTTATTTGCATCGGTAAAAGAACTGTGGATTTGATTTTTATGCATTGCTATCAGAGTAGTAACATAACCCCGGCTCTACTCTTATCATTTCCAGCAAAAGATGAGAGCTCAACAAAATGTGTGCAAAGTGAAGCTACATTTATGTCCAGAAGCAAATCAAGGGGCCATTTCAACATTTGCTGAATGGATCAAGGAAGAAGGACAAAAACCAGAACGAGATGGTGTCAGAAAGCTGAAGTACGTTACATGTTACAGGCATATTAAATCTTTTTTTTTAATTCTACAATACAAATGTAAACTAAGGCATTACATATCATTTTGTTACGAAGATAAAATGTTAAACAACTTGAATGAAATTAATTAAATAAAAGAGAAATTCTAAAATAAAAGCTTTTCTTAAAAGGATTTTTTTTAATTCTTTAATTCAATTTTTTAAAAATATTTTGGAATATTCTTTAATTTTTAAGTCAGACAATCACACAATAACAAACGTTATTAATGTCTATAAATATTTAAAAAGTCATGGATTCTGAAGGGCTCGTTGCAGCCAATATTACGTATGCCGCACTACGGATCACGAGACAATAAAACATACAAATGAGAATAAATGTTCAATGAACATGAATTTGCATTAGCGTTCGAATATTAACATAATGAGCTGACATACGTTACGCAGAACCATTCCACTGACCTAACAGAAGAACTGCTGAATTGCTATCGGCGACCAGGAGTAACTTTGCTATGAAAGCAAACATCTTTTAAATCAAGCTTTTGTTGCAAAAACTAGTAATGGAATTCTACAGAATACCAGGCTCGTTTGAATGCCTACCACTGCCTTGGTCGCACTGTGAATGTCTACCATAGCTTTCTCCTCCCGTTGGAACGTTAAACATTTTGTACAACAGCGTATGTGTAATCAAGTACGCTGTTTTACAAACAAGATCCTTTTTTACGTCCCGTAACAAACTGTAGGACATGAGAGTAATTCTTTTTCTTATTAGGATTACCTCATAATTCCTATTCACTATGGGACAAGTTGTTATGTGTTCTTTGTCAAGCCAAGGGAGATTTTTTCAAAAGGATCGAATTGAATTTAACATAAATGATTGTAAGAAAACAAAGCTGGAAAAGAAACTTATTTTTGAACCAAGAAGTGCTTGATGTGCTGCAGCTGCTGTTGAGTAACTGCTGGCGGTTTGTCTATTGAAATTCGTTTTCTGGAAGAACTATTTGTGAGAAGAATGGTTCCTACGTGCGTTCATTAACACAGAACATGCCAAAGTGGAAAAAGTGGTGGCAACGGTAGGATTGAAACTCGCTTCCTACTGTTCACCTCGTTTTTTTGGGCCAATTTCATCGAGTGTCGCGTCAAAATGCTTGTTGAGATATGATAACAGATAAAGCACCAGGCCTATTCTGTATGTCCTTGTGTGAAGGGGCGACCGATTATTTGATTATTAGTGATTCCGGGTGCGTCAAAGGTTCCAAAACTTTCGTGCATAGCCTTTATCGCGAGATGTAGCGGTGATCTTCCACCACTGGATGGTGAGATCTGGCGCCGACATATATGTCTGCGCCCTTGGTTTTCCTCAACCAGGCATCTCCCACCAGCGTGGCACCGCCCCAGCCGGGACAAGTTCTACGTCCTCGCCTGGTCTTCCGACACGTGTGGTAGTGTAGTGCATGTTAGTGAAGGTGTGTGTCTAAGGGGTGATGATAGGACATGAAAAAGGAAGGAAAGGTCGCGCGCGCTCCGTGGTCCATTTGTTATGGCACTGCTCCGGCATTCGCCTGATGTTGATCGGAGAAACCACCAATCAGAAAGGTCGCGTCGCTATAATTCTCCTCTGGACAGCGGCTGAATTCGGCCTAGCTGCTAGCTAGTCACAGTCAGGACTCGAAACATAGGACCTCCCGGTCAGATTTATTGATTGATTGATTTTTTCGGGTATTTCCGGGCGCGTCAACTGCTTGGGTCATTAGTCTCATTAGTGTAGTGCATGTTTTTTCTCGGGAGATGGCGGTGATTTTCCCCAGCTGGATGGCGAGATCCGGCGCCAACCTATTGTCGGCTAGTGGGATTTCCCCCAAACCAGGACTCTCCCACCAGTGGGGCACCACCCCAGCCGGGACAAGCTCTAAGCTCCCGACCGGTCTCCCTCAGAATGTGGTAGTGTTGTGCATGTTAGTGTAAGTGTGTGTGTAAGGGGAGAGGATAGGACAAGAAAGAAGGACAGATCGCGCGCGGTCCGTGACCCGTTTAGTAGGGTTCTGCACCAGCATGTACCTGGTGTTGATCGGAGAAACCACGGAAAACTACCGATCAGAGCAGCCGGCCGCTAGAATCCTCCTCCAGACAGCGACTGAATTCGATCTAGTGTCGAAAATCACCGCCTGCCACCGTTAGGACTGGAACCTAGGACCTCCCGGTCAGAAGCACTGCAGTGACATCAGTTCCGCCCTGAGCCACGCAGTCGATAGACGTCCTCGGGAGTGCATGGCTGGCGCGGAGGCCGTCGCGGGCGGCCGGAGACGCGTCCCGTGACACTCCTAATTACTGGGCTGTCAGCGACCGACGCGGCGCGGCGCGGCGCGACGTGACCCGGCGCTCCACGACGGCGACGCCGGGTGGCGTGGCTGCCGCGCGACCGGTCAAAGGGCGCGTTGCGCGTGGGCGGCCCCGCCCCGCCCCCTCCGCGCTGCGCCGCGCCGAGCCGACCCGGGCGCCCAAGAGCCCCCGGCAGCGGCGCGCAGGGCGAGGCGTTTGTGCGAGGCGAGACACGCCGCCGTTGGCCGGCGCCGACGTCCCGGGCGAGCGACACGACACTCAACATGGCCCTCGCAGCGATCTGCCACGCCCCCTTTGCTGATTACTTCCTGTTAAGAATGGACGAGACGAGGAAGAGTTGTACTTCCTTTGTCGATTTTGGGGTGCCGTCTAGAAAATGTATAATGTGGCGTAAAAGAGCCAAAAGTAGGAAACCCCATAAAACGTAAAGTATCGTAACGTTATGTAATGTGGTGAAACGTAAGAGAACGTGATATTATGAATCGAAGTCAAATTGTTAGGATAATCCAATATAGTCTCTACTAATTGCTGAAATGTATAATTACAAGCGTAAAATAGTTGTGTGTAATATATTGTATCTTGCATTTTGAAGTGATTTATTGGGAGTCTTGGAACGAAACATGCTCATACACATTATCTACGTGCAAGATTCACAAATAGCCGGTTTCTGAGAAGTGTTTTTTAATTAGTAATTCACGCGTAATACTTTTTTCAGTTCAAAGTGAATGTCTTTTAGTTTTAAAATTATCCTTAGGTGACCTTACACGGTAGTTCCATTGTCAAGTCTTCCCTCTTTTGATTCGATCCGACCTTGAACGAAGAATTTGTGATTGATAAAGGAATACTTCTCTCCAAGCAACCTATTTCCTTTTCATCTCTCCTTTTTTTACTGCTCTCCTTTTCATGGCTATTTTTTCAATCCCTTTACTTTTCATCCCTCTCCTTTCATCTCTTTACTTTTCATCCCTTTACACCCTATCCCTCTCCTTTTCATCTCTCTCCTTTTAATCCCTCACCATTCATCCCTTTACTTCCCATCCCTCTCTTTTTAAAGCCCTCACCTTTCATCCCTCTACTTTCCATGCCTCTCCTTTCATCTCTTTACTTTACATCCCTTTACTTCTCATCCCTCTCCTTTCATTCCTTTACTTCCCATCCCTCTCCTTTTAAATCCCTCATCTTTCATCCTTTTTCTTCTCATCCCTTTACTTTCCATCCCTCTTCTTTTAAATCCCCCACCTTTCATCCCTTAATTTTCATGCCTCTTCTTTCATCTCTTTACTTCTCATCCCTCTCCTTTTCACCCCCTTACTTCCCATCCCTCTCCTTTTAAATCCCTAATCTTCCATCCTTTTACTTTTCAACGCTTTACTTCCAATCCCTCTCCTTTTAAATCCTTCACCTTTCATCCCTTTGCTGTTCATTCGTATACTTATCTCTCTCTCCTTTCCCTTCCTTTTCCTTATAATCTATTTGCCGCATACTCTCTATCCCCTGTGACTTATTTCCTCTCTCCGCCTGCCCCGTGCAGGTGCGCCGGGTGCGGCGGGCGCGCGGGCGGCGTGCGAGGGGGCGTGGCGCCGTCCAGTTTGTTTTCATTGGCGCGCACCCGCGGGAGCGCGGTGTTGTTTCGGCGCGCGCGCGGCGTTTGTTTAAGGCAGCGCTCCGTCCCTCGCGCCCGCTCACCTGCGCGGGGCGCCCGCGCCGCCTCTTTGCACGGCCCCCTCCGTGGCGGGCGCGGGGCCTCCGCTCGTGGATTTGCGCCCGGCCCGGGGCGCTTTCGATCGCCACGTCTCCCACAGGCGGCTCAAGTTAACGTTATTAGCCGATAAAGCGCAATTATCAACCAGTTTGTGGCCGGGTACCGATAGATTTTTTCGTAATATAGTCTTCTAATAAAATTATTCAAACGTGAAACACCATTTCTTGGCATCTGGCGATGGCGTGTGCCATATTTAGGTACAACTCATTTGTTCTGATTTTTCTTAACGGACAGTGGACTGTTATAGTATTAAACGTCATTAGGCCGATAGACCCCAAATAACAGACGCGGTTGAAGTTTGTAAACCGATAGCCGAGGCTTATAACCAAGTCTATTTTTTGTGTTGGCGGACGTGTGTCTTTCAATACTTTTCGTAATACCATATTCTTATAAGAAAAATAATATAAATAAAAAAATTTACTTGCCTTTGATTACGTAGTAATGCAACGCTCTCTTCTATATCGATTCAGACGCGAGTCCAAGACCAACTATAATATTGGTCGTTGCGAGACATTTCGATTCGATTGTTTAATACGTGGTGGCTTTGTTTGACACCATTAAAAAGATAATTTTTCCACAAAATTTGAGATGGATATTCCAGAAGATTTTGTGGAGACAGCGAATAGTGCTAATTTCGATTTCTTACCAACAAAAACGAAATTACGGTATGAGAAGAAATATGAAGATTTTAAATATTGGCGTCAATGCAACAATGTAAATGATGTAATGAAACAGTAATGCTAGCTTATGCTAAAGAAAAATCTGAGAGATATTCTCCCACATCGTTGTGGACAAAATTCTCAATGTTAAAGTTATGTTTATTAGTTAACAAAAATGTTGACATATCTTGGTTAGTATTAATCTTTAATTTTAATGTTTCAGTTAGGAATATTTTTTTAGTTAGTGATATGTGATTTGGTTTTATAGATTTGGAAAACTATACGTATTTTTGAGAAGAAAATCCGAAGACTATGTTGCCAAGAAGGTGAAGATTTTATCCAAAGAACATATCAGAAAAATGTTACTGGAAGCAAATGATTACTTGAAGCTACTTAAAATAAGCCACGTATCTTGCCACATAAAATAAAGCATTAACTAACTTAGAAAAGTTATTGTAATTTTTGGTATTTTTGGAGCATGCCGATTTTTGCATTTTTCTGATTTGTTTTGCATTTTCTGATGTTTCTTTTTGCATTACCATACCATAGCTCACGTGATTCTTTAACGTCCGGCGGCCGTAAATTCCTTAACGGCCGGCGGCCATTTAGATTACCTTTTCATTCCTCTATTGGGTTTCGTTACGCAGATGTGTTTACAGCACAGTATTACGAAAAATCCTTAACGAACGCCAGTCATTGAGTGTGCTTTCTCTAGTTATGTTGGATTTATGTAAGTAATCATATAACGTATATAACTAATTTATATATTACATCATATTACAAATATATTTATCACAAATGATCTCATAAATTGTGAAACGGAGAGAAATCAAAATCCATACCTTATACTCAGTGTTACTCTCGAGATGGTAGATGACATAATGCACTTAGTGGAAATAACTTAGTATTTCAGCCGAGGTATTATAGTAAATAATATTAAAGATGAATTTATTCAGATAATTACAACTACAATATAATTAAGATTTTCTTTATTAATAAATATAAAATCTTAACCAGCCTGCTTTCAGGAAGAATATCCTCAGTGGTGCTACAGCTTCAGGTAACGTAGTGAATGGTATATTGAGGATAATAAATGGTATGAGGCTAAATAAATCAACATTGGTTCTCTTGGGACGGAGAGTCAGTCTCTGTCTTGATGATATTTTTGTTGATGCTGAATGGTATCATTGGTAGCGTTGCTCTGGTGAAGAGACGAAACAGAAGTATTTCGCGAAAACTCGCAGTTCAACAAAATTATAGTTTGAATGACCTGGATTTGAACTCGGTACTCAGAGGTGGAAAGTGAGTTGACCCCGTTCTGCTCCGAATTATAAATTAATGGTGGGCAATATTACATTTCATATAACTTGGAACAAAATTCAGATCAGTTTAAAAGGCACTGATACACGACAGTGCGCTCAGGTTTGATTTATGCTTCCATGTTATACCTGAAGTATTTCATTAACTCTTCTTTATAAATAATTCGATTTCTTTAAATAAATGCTTAAAGATAATTAATTGTCAATTGCGTTTTTATACAAAGCGGCGTTAAACGGATACTGAAGCGATCAACCTACTATTTCTCTTCCTCTTTCAATTATCGGGGCGTATTATACATTATCTCCTGAGAATAATAGTGGTAAATTTAAGAGATCACATAACGGAATCGAAATTAATTCCTGTTCACTTATAAAAGCTGCGAAAGTATATCTGAATTCCTTGTATTGAAAAGATGGTAGTTGTCCTGTATAATTTATAATTTTCTATGTAACGCCTAAACTCTTAAACACAATTTGTTCAAGATGGCTAGTATAATTGTTGGTAGTTAGAAAACAATACTGTATTTTAAAATTAAGAAAACTCTGCAGTAATGTATTTTAATGAATAATATCATTATTTATGTAAACAATATTCCAAATAAAAGGTGGCAAACCTGTTTCCGCGAGTAAGAAGCCATGTTTGGATGTCAAGAGTCTTCTGTGGTTTGGACTTTTTAATTCATTAAGAAGAAGAAGCCTAAGAAAATCTTAAATTAATATTAATTAGTTTCATTGTACCATTAAACCAAAAACGTAGAATTTCTTACTATGGCTTGAAACGTTATATATGCATGTATCAAATAACACGAGTCTCTTGAGGGAAGATAATTTGTGGAAGCAACGACTTCGGATATGTACAGAGTTATATGGAAAATGAATGTGATTTGATGTTGATATATTTTGATAATTTAATGTCTGAAAATTACATACTTACATGTTTTGTAACATCTAAACGCAGGATCGAAATGTAATGATTAATTGCAAATTAATATAACCGAGACAAATTTATACAACACAATAGCAATCGTTCGCGTTTATTGTTGGTAATAATGGTTTTCTAGTATTTCTACAAAGTGGCAATTACTAGGTTAATCATTTCATCAGGAAATTTAATTAAATTAAAAAAATTGTTCGCTTTAATGTTAAATATTATATTAACAAGTTCCGATGTAATGTATAAGACATTTCTGGTTCCTTTAAGCCTGCAGCATCTACACAAAAGTCTCATATTTTTTCGTACATCTATATAACAGCAAGAGGACGTTTTTGGCCCAAAATTCCACAATAAAGCTCCATCAAAATCCATCAAACGACGGAGTCGCTGTCACAGCGCCGGGAACAAACCGGCGAACGCAAACCGACGCGACCCCCGGCGGCAAGCGGCGGAGTTTTTTGTTTATTTAAAAGAAAAGAAAAAGGAAGGAAGGAAAAGAAAAGAAGCCTAAAAGCCATCCGGCGAGCGCCCACGCCGACCGCCCGCCTCCTGCAACCTCTCGTCCCCTTCCGGCCCTCCGCCCTCCTCGTGCCACTCGGCATCTCCGTCAGTGAACATATCCCCCTGCCCCTGCTCCTGTGCCCTCCAGTTTGTTCGCGTGTTGTCCGCCGCCTCCACCACTCGCTTCGTTTTGCCATTTCGTCCAGTTTGGGATATATCAACCACTCTTCATTGTGACTATAATTTTATTCCGCGTTATTTTATGATTTGTATCCGGCACCCAGGAAAATTATCCATATGCAGTTACACGGCTAGATTACTTTTACCCCTATGGTTTTATGGTTTTACCACCCATCTTATGTTAGTTTTATCACTGCATATCTCAATTTACTACATTTCTATCTTTCGGTACTATTTTCTTCTCTGTACTAATATGAGAATTAATATTTATTTTCTTTACCTACTTACTTGAGTTTACTTCTTAGCTAAATTACCTTCTGATTTTTTCTTTATTTCTTCTTACATACACTCAAGTCCATGACACCATCAACATGTACATGACCCACTTATTCACGTTTATGTATGGATCTGTCTGTCTGTCTCTCTCGCTCTCCCTCTCCCTCTCTCCCTCTCCCTCTCTCTCTCCCTCTCCCTCTCCCTCTCTCCCTCTCCCTCTCTCTCCCTCTCTCTCTCTCTCTCCCTCCCTTCCTACTAACAACTACATTCTTCACCACTCCTCGCGAGATGTTTATTTATTTATTTATTTATTTATTTATTTATTTATTTATTTATTTATTTACGTCAAAAAACAGTTAAAAACTGCGTATGACGGGCTATGGGAAAAATGTTCCTCTGCAGTTATTCCTGTGCTGTTCCGTCCGCCGAACCTCCCTGTTCCGTCCCCGCCCTCTTCGCCGTGGTGGGTCGGGGAGAGGGTGGGGTTGGGGGCGGAAGAAGACGTCACTTCCCGTGCGCTGCGTCCGACGCGCGCGCCTGTCAGGATTAATTCGCCCGCGGGTCAGCCGCCGCCGCCGGAAAAAAGACGCCCGGGGGACTTAGGCTCCGGCAGCCAGGCGCGTGGGCGGAGGAGTAGCCGCCTCATGCGACAAGCACGCTGATCCCCGATGTGCACTCCGCGCACCCGCGCCACACCCACTCCCACTCCCCACACCGCCGTTCCACTCCCTCTTCATCCCCCTCCGTTCCCCTTCTCGCCCCCTCCACTCGTCTGTCCTCCTCTCTCCACTTTCTCACATCTCTCTTCATCCCACTCCTCTTTCCCCATCGATCCTTCCCGCCTCTCCCTTCCATACTCATCCCTCTCACCTTCCCACACTTTCTACTTTATCATCCTTTCCACCCCTCTCTGTTCCCTTTCCAATCTTTCCCCTTCATTCCCACCCTCTCCACTTCCATATCCCCTCCATTTTCCTCCTCTTCCCTCCCATTACTTATCTCTCACTTTCATTCTCACCCCTCACCCCTTCCCTTTCTCTCCTCTCCATCCCCCTTTTCAGACCATTCACTTCCCATATTCTTCTCCCCATCACTTACCACTTCTCCACATAGTCTGTGCAATGTTAACTAGTTGACTACCAGCGTTGTTCTCCATTCCTTGTGAAGTCCTTTTGGGAATTAAATTATTGGATAAGATTAGTATTCTGAGTTCTCCTCCTCATGGCTCTTTACACGCATGGGATTACGCACGTTGGTGAAAATTATTTCCCGTGCTCGTTTTATTTCTTGTTAATAAACTTCCTGAGCAAGAGTAAATTACCGAGGCTAAAGTTAATTTCTAGGCGGTTTCCTAGAATACTGTTTCAACAGCTTCACAGCTTCATATTCCCAGATACTTCACAATTATCGAGTTATATGAACATGTTCTACAAATTGCAATCTTCTCCTATTACGGTATATGTGGACGAAAAAAAGTTCTTAGATCAAAATTTATTAAATGGAGTGGTCCTGTTTAAATAGTGAAGTTTATTAAAATATCATAATTTTTATTTCTATGAATGCTGTCTTGTTAATGAGTACTGACAGGTTATTGTTAAGTTAATTTTTTGTTGTATAATGAGGTAAAAATGTAAGGTTAATGACTAACGCAGATTCCTTTATCTCAAAAGATAAACAATTTTCGTTGACAAACCACATTCAACGGCGAAGACAAAATTTTACATTTGACGAAAAGTGTCAAAAATTCAAGCTTAATCCCATATGTCTTTTGAATTTTTAGAATAAACCCTCTTGATTTAGTTTTTTCAAAATGCTGTAAGAAAACAAATACTGGAACATGATTCATTGTACGTTTCAGAGTAGAAAAAAGCGGAGGCCATAACTCGGAGTAGAGGCTGCTCCAGCGAAAGGAGCAAAGCTCGCGGAGAAAAATATATAGAGAGTTCCATTCCGATAAAAGAAACCCTGTTGATGCACTCGATGTGAGAGCTTGCTTCCGTCGATGGGGGAGGGGAAGTTAGGGAGAGGAGACTGTGTGCGTGTGGGCGTATGTTTGAGAGCAAGACTGAGCGAGAGCGAGAATAAGAGAGAGAAAAAGGGAGAGAGAGAAAAAGGGAGAGAGAGAAAAAGGGAGAGAGATAGAGAAGGGAGAGAGATAGAGAAGGGAGAGAGATAGAGAAGGGAGAGATATAGAGAAGGGAGAGAGATAGAGAAGGGAGAGAGATAGAGAAGGGACAGAGATAGAGAAGGGAGAAAGATAGAGAAGGGAGAGAGATAGAGAAGGGAGAGAGATAGAGAAGGGAGAGAGATAGAGAAGGGAGAGAGATAGAGAAGGGAGAGAGATAGAGAAGGGAGAGAGATAGAGAAGGGAGAAAGATAGAGAAGGGAGAGAGATATAGAAGGGAGAGAGATAGAGAAGGGAGAGAGAAATGGGAGGGAGCGAGCGAAGAGGGAAGGAGAGAGAGAAAAAGGAGGGAGAAAGAGGAGGGAGAAAGAGGAGGGAGAAAAGGAGAAGGGAGGGAGAAAAGGAGAAGGGAGGGAGGAAAGGAGAAGGGAGGGAGAAAAGGAGAATGGAGGGAGAAAAGGAGAAGGGAGGGAGAAAGAGAGAGAAGGGGGAAGAAAGAGAGGGAGAAGGGGGAGAAAGAGAGAGAGAAGGGAGAGAGAAAGAGGGAAGGGAGGGAGAAAGAGAGAGAAGGGTCGGGAGAAAGAGAGAGAAGGGTCGGGAGAAAGAGAGGGGCAAGGCCAGGAGATGATGGTGAAAGGAGGTCGCGACGCGGGTCGGGCAGTTCGTAGGGTGAGATGTACGATGGGGAACGTGACGAGAGACAGGGTGGGGTCAAGGGCGATACTAGGTATTGGGCAGGAAGGAGGGGAAGCGGTGGGGACCAAGCGAATAGCGGGGGCAGCTGGCGACGGCCGTTGGGGAAAATCTCTGTTGGCACGCTCCGTGCCCGCCGTCGCCTTATTTCACGCGGCACACGGACCACCCCTCCCCCTCCCCCCCGCCTTCGACGTCCTCTCCTCGCCCCTCTCGCCTGCGGCTGGTAACGACCTCGTAATCTTCTGCACGCCACCGCCATGTCGAGCTATTGCACGACGTGCTGCTGCGGGTCGACCATCGGCGCCATCGCCGCCCTTGCTGCCACCGCTGCCACTGCCGCTCCCATAACCATCCGCACAGCTCTCTCTGAGCTACGGCTTCCAGCTCTGCTTACAATCCATGTTTTTACTTCTACCAACACTCGCTTTGTCACTGATCTTCCTAACTTACGTGGTCCGTCGTACGCGCAAAACCCCATTTGACACCTCGAATGAAGAACCCGTGTTTGGCTCCCATCGGTCCCCCGCAGAGATTTCGCGTTCTCCCCACTAATTCTCCTCGTCCCACTCTTGCTCAGACGTGTGTGCGCCTCGTCCCGCTCCGCACGTACACACAGAGCTGTGTGAATGCGGCCACGCGTTGATGTGACCTCTCCTTTCCTTCCTGTTCTTCCCGTTTCTGCTCGTGCCCGCTCAGCTGCCGTATCATCTGTCACCGCACCCGTCAATTCCCATCGTCGCCGTTATCACCGCCGCAAGTGTCGATGGCCACGCGCGCGCCCTCCGTTACTGTTTCGCCTTCCTTTCACGGCGTCGGGTCAGGGCATCGCCCTCGCCGGCGCGCCGCATTCAGCCTCAACGGCCGCGCGCCGCCCTCCCTCTGCATTGGGCACCGAGAGCTCCACCGCACCCTCCCTCCGTCTCTGCTTCTTCCCGGCCCCTCCGCCCTTCCTCCCTCTATCCTCCCTCCCTCCGCCCTTCTGCACACCATACCACTTTTCATGTCGCCCTCCTTCCCTGTCGCTTTCCCTCCCTGTCGCCCTTCCTCCCTGTCGCCCTTCCTACCTGTAGCTCTCCCTCCCTGTCGCCCTCCTTCCCAGTCGCCCTCCCTCCCTGTCACTCTCCTTCCCTGTCGCATATTATTTTTTCTTTCCCTCTTCCCCTCCCTCTGCAATGAGCACCAAGAGCTCAACAGCACCCTACCTCTGCCTTTCGCCACCCTCTACTATTCCTTCTTCTCCTCTCCCTCCCTATTACCCTCCGCTCTTCCTTCTCTCCTCCCACCACTTGTCCCTCCCACTACCCTCCCTCCCTGCGTCCCCATTTCCTGTACCCACCCTCCGCCCTATTGACCACCAGCGCCTCCTCTCTCCCTCTCTCTCTGCCTCCCTCCCTGTCTCTTCCCCTCCTCTTTTCCTCTTCCCCTCCCTCTACCCTTCTCTGGCCATGAGTTCTCCCTCCCTCCCTCCCGCCCTGGCGGCCGTTCGCCGGACGCACCGCCCATCACCCTCCGCTCCGGCCGGAGATAAACCTGCGGGGCGCACGCAGTGCTGGCGCAAGGCTTGCAGCGGGGTGGGGCGGAGGGGGTGCGTTAGGTGGCGGAGGAAAGGGGGCGGGGCGGGGAGGGGCGTGGCCGGACGGGAGGGGCGGGGGAAGCAGAATGTGGGCACTCCCCGGACGAAGCGGACTGGGCAGGGGCTACGAAATGGTGGCCGAGGGGATTGCGCTAGAGATGTGTGTTACGGAACGGAAATTACATAGTAATTTATAAGAGAAGAGTCGATTGCACAAAAATTATTTTGCTACAGGCAATGATCAAGGGATCGAGAATTAGAAGCAGAGGAAGAAAAGTTAAAGTATTGAATTTCTGTGATGGGACATAATAATGCTGCATCAGAAACACGGATGAGATTCATGACAATGAAAAAACTAGGGAACTGAAGGGAATGTAGGTTCCAAGACAGGCAGCAGATAAGATATCCCTGGCAATATGTTGGTTGTAAGTAGACTTGCTGTAGTTTCAGTGAGATGGATAGCTACAACTCTGGAGTAATTGAGATGACTGAATAATACAGAAAAGCACGTTTTTTTTTGTTAAACAGAAGAGGTAAAAATGAGATAGTCATGAATGGCCTGCCATTGTGAAGTGTGATATGTCCCAATGAAGTGAGTGACAGAACGGAAAGAAAAAAAGAAAGAAAGAAAAAGTGGAGAAGTCGAATAGTGGATATGTGATTTAGGGACGCATTTGAGACACAGAATGAGATGTAGATGTAACTTATTGGAAATGTCGAAGTAATTTAGGTAAATTGAAACAAGATAAATAGGGTTTAGCAAGGGTAGGAGGCAAAAGAGTATATCTGAAACCATCCCAAGAAGTGGAAATGAAAATAAGAGAATAAAGGTATGAATGAGTAGTAGGCATGTATGAAACTCGGCATGATAAAACTTTAAAACAAGAGGAAGAGAGGCGAGACAAAGGAACCCAAGAGATAATCGTACACAGTAGATCATGTAAGGAAACAAATGTGTGAAAACTGGTGCGAAAACGTATGAGAATAATTCAGGATTGCAGCTAGATAGGTATACGTAATGAGGTGACAAATCGTAAAGCATCGTAAGCAAGCGGGGTTGTAGAAACGAAATCACGACGTCGGGAAGACTGGGGAAGAGTACGTAAAAGAGAGTGAAAGAGACACTGCGAGATAAAACCGTAAAATAAGAGAGTCAAAGGAATTTGAGTAATGATCGTACACAGTAAGTAACGTGGAGATAAAGTGTGAAGACTTGAAAAGAAAACTGATGAGGATAATTTAGAAATCTAATTAAACAAGTACATGTAAGGAGGATACAGGAGCAAAATAATTCAGGGTAAAGGATTATAAGGAAGCAGGGTTATAGAAACGAAAGCACGATGAAGGGAATACTAGCGAAAAGTACGTAAAAGAGAGTGAAAGGGGCTGAAGGAAGGCGTAGTTAGGTGAAAGGGCAGCGAGTCGTGAGCAGGGATATGGAAGGGAATACTGACGAAAAGTACGTAAAAGAGAGTGAAAGGGGCTGAAGGAAGGCGTAGTAGGTGAAAGGGCAGCGAGTCGTGAGCAAAGATATGGAAGGGAATACTGCGAAAAGTACGTAAAGAGAGTGAAAGGGGCTGAAGGAAGGCGTAGTAGGTGAAAGGGCAGCGAGTCGTGAGCAGGGATATGGAAGGGAATACTGACGAAAAGTACGTAAAAGAGAGTGAAAGGGGCTGAAGGAAGGCGTAGTAGGTGAAAGGGCAGCGAGTCGTGAGCGGGGATATGGAAGGGAATACTGACGAAAAGTACGTAAAAGAGAGTGAAAGGGGCTGAAGGAAGGCGTAGTTAGGTGAAAGGGCAGCGAGTCGTGAGCAGGGATATGGAAGGGAATACTGACGAAAAGTACGTAAAAGAGAGTGAAAGGGGCTGAAGGAAGGCGTAGTAGGTGAAAGGGCAGCGAGTCATGAGCAGGGATATGGAAGGGAATACTGACGAAAAGTACGTAAAAGAGAGTGAAAGGGGCTGAAGGAAGGCGTAGTAGGTGAAAGGGCAGCGAGTCGTGAGCAAAGATATGGAAACGAAAACACGATGAAGGGAATACTGGCGAAAAGTACGTAACAGAGAGTGAAAGGGGCTGAAGGAAGGCGTAGTAGGTGAATGGGCAGCGAGTCGTGAGCAAAGATATGGAAACGAAAGCACGATGAAGGGAATACTGACGAAAAGTACGTAAAAGAGAGTGAAAGGGGCTGAAGGAAGGCGTAGTAGGTGAAAGGGCAGCGAGTCGTGAGCAAAGATATGGAAACGAAAACACGATGAAGGGAATACTGGCGAAAAGTACGTAAAAGAGAGTGAAAGGGGCTGAGGGAAGGCGTAGTAGGTGAATGGGCAGCGAGTCGTGAGCAGGGATATGGAAACGAAAACACGATGAAGGGAATTCTGGCAAAAAGTACGTAAAAGAGAGTGAAAGGGGCTGAGGGAAGGCGTGGTAGGTGAAAGGGCAGCGAGTCGTGAGCGGGGATATGGTAACGAGGGCGCGGCGGCCGTGATACAAGCCCGTCAGGGCTTATCGGCGCTCCGCCCGCTCGTCCAGCCAACGGCCCCGGCGACACCACGACGACAGCCGCCCACTGCCGCCCGGGCGCGCACTTTTCGCATCAACCGCGCGATACCGCCCGCGCGGCGGGCGACCGACGGACCGGGCCAGCGGGCCGGCTGTGGGTGGGGCTGTGACGTATTCGGGCCACAGAGGGGAGTGGATGAGGTAGGATACGAGCCGGGGACGGTTTAGAACGGCTGTGAAACGTGGATAGATTGGGGCGGGTTTGGGTGGAGGAACGTGGATAGATTGGGTCAAAGTGGCGTGGGTTTGGAATGAGGAGAAGTTGAAGAGATTCGTGGTGGGACAGAGCGACCCGATTTTGGGTGGGTCGGGGAGTTTCAGGGTGGGTTGGGGAGTTTCAGGGTGGGTCGGGGGGTTTCAAAGTGGGTCGGGGAGTTTCAAGGTGAGTCGGGGATATTCAGTGTGGGTCGGGGAGTTTCGGGGTGGGTCGGAGAGTTTCAGGGTAGGTTGGGGAGTTTCAGGTTGGATCGCGGAGTTTCAGGGTGGGTCGGGGAGTTTCAGGGTGGGTCGGGGAGTTCCAGGGTGGGTCGGAGAGTTTCAGGGTGGCTCAGGGAGTCTCAGGGTGGGTCGGGGAGTTTCGAGGGTATAGGGATGGATCGAGGATATTTTGGATGGGTCGGATAGTTTCGGGGTATATCGGAACGTTCCAGGACGGATCGGGCAGATTTATGGTGGATCGTAGAGTTCAGCGTGGCTCGAGGAGGATCGGAAGATCGGGGAGATTCAGGATGTGGCGGGGAGTTTCGAGTGGAACGCGAGGCGGAGGGGCGGTTCACAGTGCGGGGCGTGGGGGGTCTGGGTCGGGTGGGGAGGGGCGGTTCTGGACTGTGGGATGAGGCTGCGTACATTCGTCCGCCCGCGCAGAGTTTATCATCGAGCGACGCGGCGGCCGTTGACGCGGCGGCTGCGATAACTGACCCCCCCCTCCCGGCCCGCCCAGAAGCCGGAATTTACGCACGTGCTTAGCGACCGGGGTCACGGCGTCCAATATGGAAAATAGATTGATGTTAGAGGATTTAGCCGACGCCTGAGCGTTACTTTGTGCTGCGAGAGATATTATTTATATTGCATGAGGAGTAATTAATGAGCTATTTATTTGATCAATGGCAGGCGAAGCACGAGACCCGTAGTATTTCATATTTATTTGGTAAACCTTGCTCTTGTAATTCTTGACTTTATTCTGCCATTAGAACAGAAAATTAATTAAAATGTCTTTATTTACGAAATATACTGTATCTTCAAGAACCACGCATTTTCCTCTGTTTAATTAAGTGTTTAATAAAAATGTTTAGTTATAAAACAAAATTAGGGAGGTTGTTTTCATCTACGTCTTTACTCATAAACCCAAGTGCAATAAGCTTTTTAATTATGTTCATTAATTACAATGTTTGGGTGCATAGGATGTCATTAATTACTTCGTGAGAATCTGATACTGTATTATAATAAAAATGGTATGCAATAGAACATATAGACATGGAATTACTTACAATACGTTCCAGAGTAACGATCTACGATATACAGGTATATGAGGAGAGACACGACAATTCATCTATTTACTACATTGCAGCAAAATAATGCATTTAATTTTGGTGATACACTTTGAATTATGGGATTATATTCTCATAGCTAGAATTAGAAACAACAGGACACCCTCTTTGTAATGAAACTCAAGAGACCATTTGTGTCAGCACGTTCGTGTTATGAGAGTGTGCAATTAATGAATGGTTTAGATGGTAAACCAATTCCACCCAACTTATTTACGTAATAGGAAGATTTTCATTATAAAGAAGCTTATTATGTTTGTGTTGCATTTATCGTATTACAACGAAAATACCTTTTAGGACTTCACAGTGGGATGTAATTTTTACCCTTACAAAGAGCAAGCGGCATGTAACTTAGGTTACACTATGTGGAGAATTAACAACAAATTTGTTTGCTAGAATCCATTTATGTTTTTTGAAATATTGTTACTGAAACACACCCATCTCTCTAAAAGAACATAAGTTCAATGCACCGGTGTGTGACATTTGAAACATTTGTAATATCAACCACAGATCTGTGAGGGCGCAAAACAAATCCTTAAGGTATTAACGAAATAAATACTAGAACTATTACCCTTTAAGTCGTGATTACCATTCATATAAAAATGAAATTTATCCACGAGGCAGGTAAGAGGTTTTGAAAACATTTTTTGTATTGTTCACACATATTAACATGTAGTTTTGCCAACATTACTATTTCTCCAATATACCTTTAAGAATTCTTAGGTTTTACCCTGTTTCAACCCTTCCAAAAATCACGATTTTCACAGGGTATAAACGACTTTCATTTAGAAACGACGAAAACAAAAATATGTAACGATATTGGAATTTCTTCCAGAACAATTAGATAAAATGGATTAATACCCAAGGACGACACAAACATTACGCACATGCCTACTGAACAATTAAATGTCATTGATAATCGATCGTAGTTCTTAATTGCAGAACTAGTTCTAATTCTACTGTACATCTATTATCTAGAGAGCAAGGCATTTTCGGCAGAAGATTTATTCCGATGAGTAATGTAAACTCCTTGTTTGAAACGCATTCCAAGTGCGCGTTCGGTGTTGGTGAACACGAGAGCCGCCAGCGTGCTGCGAGATGCCTCCTCCGCCCGCTCCTCAATCTCGCCTCTCGCACTTACTCGCGCGAGGAATTATTTAGTGCGAGGCGCGCGCGGCCTGTGATAAAGGAGCCTGCGATGGCCGCGACAGGTCGCATTTTAGCAAAGAGACGGCGCGGGGGCGGCGCGGGGGCGGCGCGGGGGCGGCGCGGGGGCGGCGCGGGGGCGGCGCGGGGGCGGCGCGGGGGCGGCGCGGGGGCGGCGCGGGGGCGGCGGGGGCGGCGGGGCGGCGGCGGCGCGGCGGGCGGCGCGGGGGGCGGCGCGGGGGCGGCGCGGGGGGGCGCGGGGGCGGCGGGGGCGGCGCGGGGGCGGCGCGGGGTGGCGCAGGGGCGGCGCGCGGGGGGCGCGGCGGCGCGGGGCGGCGCGGGGGCGGCGCGGGGGCGGCGCGGGGGCGGCGCGGGGGCGGCGCGGGGGCGGAGCGGCTTTCCGTGGATTCTTGAATGATATCTGCACCGTACATTTTACCCGTGCATTTGAGTCACTTTCGTTTATTGCCGATACGAGCACTTGTTTTCAATTCAACATGCCCGAGAAAATTCCAAATTAACATAACTTACATACTTGTCTAACGCCTTTTCAAATCTTGCATATTTAACGTGTAGAGAAGATTATTTTAAAAAAACATAATCATAATTAGAGGACGAACTTTTAGGTGCAAACATTTGCTAATTTAGATGCTAAAATAGGTGCATGTTAAGGTGCAAAAAAGTTAGTGTATATTTACGTACAAATATATTATATGGTTTTTTACTATAACATGATAAATCCAAATGAACTGTTGAGAGAAAATGTGTAAGTTACATACAAACTAATTTTTTAAACAGATTTACCACATCAATGTTCTTTGTCATCAGGTTCACATCATCACCGTTCATATTGTTCCAGTTTCCAAAGAGCAAATCTTTCTAGACTCTTCTTTGCTTCTGTGAAAATTTGCCACTGTTAATCGGCTGGCTGATGTCCCACCTCTAGAACGTTAGTAGATGCTCCAAGGGCTTTGAAGGAGTGGACACATAAGGATTCTCTTTTCAAAATATTTCGGAAAAAGGTTTTTCAGATTTTCCTATGCAACAGATTTATCTTCGTCAATGTTACTAACGAATTGCATTATTTATAAAATCTAAATAAAACAGTCACGAGGTGGTAAATAGAGATCGATAGTGCTTTTTTGTTTGTATACAAGAACATTTGTAGAATTTTTAATTAGCACGTTCTTAATCAACAATATGAATTCATTAGGGATGTTTTATTCTTCACGTACTACTTCTGATACTCTATGCAACACAACTCAACAGCTCTATGCAGTGCGATGGGCAACAGGATTTGCTTGAAAGATGCTCTTCGTTAATACGACGGTTGAGAAAACCTCTGATTTGCAATCACAAGTGCACGAATTTTAGACGTGAAATAGTACGTCTAAATACATCAGAACTTAACGGTGTTCGTTTTATAGCACCTTTGACATTGGCAAGATTTCCTGTCAAAAAGACAGCTCTTTCGCCATAACTGTTAATGAACAAAAATAGGCCTCCTTCACTTTTATTCTCCTGATGTAAAATATGGAGGCATGCTATTTTGGAGCAAAGTGTAGCAAAGTGTACAATTTGCACATTGTTTGATTTAACTGTAAACAATATATTTCATGTAAATGTGTACATTCAAAATAAGTGTTTTTTGTGTGTAAAGATTGGGAAATAGAGGAGAAATAGAAGAAGAAGGTTCATTTAGGTGCAGTGGAGTGAGTGAGGTGCACGGCAAGTTTCTGAAATGCTTTCTATTGGATTATATAACATTTCAGAAGTAAAAAAATGAAAGCTCCGAATACGCATTGTCTGTAGGTGCATCGCCTAAAAATCCGGCCCTTAATCATAATATTGTTGTGCAACGAAGGTTTTTTCCACTGTGCGCCGCAGGAGCGGGGTCGCGGGGGCGGGCCGGCCCCGTAGCGCCGCCTAACGACGCCAAGAAGAATAGACTTGTTTGCAGTCGCAAGCTGGGCCGTTCCTCACGGCCAGGGAAGAGCGCGCGGCGCCGCGTCCGAGGCTATGTTTCACGCTGCGCGGGCGGACAGGGAGGTTATCACGCAAGAGAGAAGTATGAATCGGAAAATGTATGCTGTTGTGGTGAAAGTATCCTTTTGTTCGGAATGTCTGTCAGGAAATACTGTGCGCTTTGAGAAGGGTTGTCGGAACGTTTTGACACGCGAAGCATATGGAGGGAAGTAGCAATGTTTTACGTTCAGAAACGAGGCTTGGTGAGGGACAGCGAAACGTATAAATTTCAGGTTACTAGTACCGTGGGAGAGAGTTATATAATTTTTATTGTATTTACGTTTTCTTTAATAAAATATGATACGTTTTTTTAAATAAAATATGGTCAAAACATTTACATATCTTGGGGCAAAATTTTCCATGAATGGGGGATGGAATAATCACATAGTGGCGGCGCACAGTAAAGGAAGAATTGCGCTCAAAGAAATCGTTTGCGCAGTGCGCAGGGTTCCGAAATTGCCTTTAAAGGTGTGCGATACAATGTTTAAATCGCTAGTTCTCCCAGCAATGAATTATGGGGCAGAAATTTGGGGAGTGGATAGGATAGATCGACTAGAAAGCGTCGAAACATATTATTTCAAATTAATTCTCGGAGTCTCTATATTTGCAGCAAATGCCGGAGTCCTAAGAGAGGTCGGTAGTGTAGAAATTTGGAAAGATTTTAAAATGAAACCCATTAAACTTTGGATTAAATTAGAAGGTGAACAGTCTGACACACTTATACATAGATGTTTTCGAGTGCAGTTACAGGGAAGCAACTATAAACTAAAAGGAAACGGTTAAAATAAAACACATTAGGAGGCGAAGGGAAGTAGGAATCGGAAATGTTAGGGCAGAGGCGTTGGTGCGGACGATTTTCTGTGGTGCTGTTTGTTTTCAGGTGCGGAGGAGGCAAAACACTGGAAGGAGAATGCCTGACGCCCGCGCCAAATAAATAAATGGTTTAAAAACCGGATAGATTAGCATGTACTCGGCTTCTGACGGCAGGTTTTTCCCCCTTCAGGGGTTTTTTCCTCAGCCGTACCTTATGGTCTCTTTTCCGCGGCTTTGATGCGAAGGAGAGACCATTTGGGGTGAATACCAGAATTCGAATGGTTAGAACGCGGTAGAATGTAGGTATTGCAATGGCTTAAAGGCCTTCGGCCTAGCCACATTGCATCAAGTTTTCTAATTTGTCTGTAATAATTACCTATTAAATAAAAATAAATAAAATACGATAACGGTGTAAAATATGTAGTTTATTCCACATTTTTCTAAAATCGGAATTGATCAACGATTGAACTGTCGCTATGCGAAAACTGGAAAACTCGTTTGGAATTTTTATAAATGAAATCCAAGTTTCTCAATATCGATCTTCAACTAACTCTGGGTACGATTGTAAGATCACTCAATGATTGAGTCGATTTTGCAGTATCGTGAACACAATCTTTTAAGTGGCGTAGTGCAGAAAAGCTTCGTTCGAGCACGATGATTCTGGAGTGATCATAAGTAGACGAATAATGCGCAAATAATCGGGAATAAGACCCATACACCTCTAATTTTTGCTCATAAAATCTACGGCCTCACGCAAATTCGTATTTATCCCTTTTCTTTTGAGGATCCTCAAGGCTATGTTCTTATCGCTCTGTAGTCGATATGAATCGAAATTGAATATTGAATAATGTTTTGGGTCTGTTTAGGAAATAATATTGTTCATGGTGGCAATAAATGTGATAAATGGGATTTTCTACAATATTTGTCAAAATTCCAGGTGGGTATTTACCCACCTAGGGTATTGTTACATCCTGGGATATTGTTAATATCCAAAGTGCGCAGAAATTGTAAGTAAACTACGAAACCTCAGTAAATGTGAAACGTGTCTATGGATTTGTTAGTTACCGAAAAACTCGCATGAAGTCCAAGAATATCTATATTACTAATTTACAATGTACGCAGAAATTGGAAGTAAACTATGCAGACTCCGAGAATGTGAAAGAAGTCTATGGTTTTGTTACTTACCCAGAAACTCAGAAGAAGCTCAGGAAAATTTATATTACTAATTTACAATGTACGCAGAAGTTGGAAGTAAATTATGCAGTCTCTGGGAATGTAAAAGAAATCTATGGTTTTGCTACTAGAAACCCAGGAGAAGTCCAGGAAAATCTATATTACTAATTTACAATGCACGCAGGGATTGGAAGTAAACTATGTAGCATCATGCGATGAGAGACGTCCATGGTTTGGGTACTCACAAACTCGGAAGTAAATCCAAAAACAATAAAAAACGTTTAACCGAAGTATGGAAGAAAATTAATCATATTAATTCACATATTCTCGTACTGCGCATACCGACTAACTCGTCACTTCCCCTGCTTACGACGCAGGTGATCTCATGCGACAGCAAGGCTCCAAGAAAGAGGCCACCCGCTATTAAATATTTGCTACTTACGTATTGCTTTATTGAAAATCAATTTTATTTGTCTTGATATGTAAAGAATAGTTGAACTGTATACACTTTATATAGTATTATTCCAATATTAGTGAAGTTTTTTAAATATATAATTCATTGCTGTTTTAAACGTGAGTTCTTTATTTCTTGTTCTTGGTTATTTTGTGTGGTTTGGTTCAGCCTCTTATTTACTGATGCAGATCACTACTACGACTATTTTTAAATTAAAATATATTTTAATATTATTCTGTGTAGAATGTGCTCTATGTGCGATGTAGTGTCAATTTATATTCATCGGGACAGATCTACTAAATCTCCGCTAAGGAAATATTAAGACGATCCTCGTTAACACTTGTTCGAATTTTAAAACAACGTTAGCATTATCGTATGTGGCAATTATAGCAACACTAGAAATATACCCCGAGCAAGCAGAGTTTACCAGAGAAAGAGTTTAACATAAAAATGTATCGTTTATACGGCGGTAGTAAATTTTATCTAGCACGCAAAATTTATATTACATGTCTGTATACTAAAAAAGAAATTTAGTGATATAATTCCAGTTGGGCATGTCGATGACCGACCAATTAATGTTTCATTATCCTGGGAGTACACAGTAACAGTGAAACAAAACAATATCATATCTTACTATTCAATTATCTTTTTACTCTTATTTTCAAATTTTTAAAAGTATTTAATGAAATATAGCACAAACTAAATGTAACATAAACATAGGAACACTAAGTGGACTGAGACGTTATTTTCTTTCGAAAGTAATTCCATCCCAATCATAAAGAAACCTGGATCTCGAATGCTCTGATCGTTCAAATGATGTACACATTTATATTGTGAGGACGAAGTCTCATTAGACACATACTTTAATGAAGCCATCTCAAATACATTCGTTTTACTGTAATACAATACACGCCAAATAATTCTAATTGAAATACCATTGTTTTTGCATTGGTTTGGCTCTTTTTATTGCAATAAAACTGATGAACTCTATTCTTCTATTTATTCTATCTACTTTATGATAGTTTTTAATGTATTAAAATGCAAAAGAAAGTTCAGAGTGATGACTTTAACCACTGCTCAAGTACAAGTTGAAAGTAATCGAACTCGATCATCCTAAAGCTTATTCTCAATCAAGACATGCACATCATAGCAACGCAAGAGTCTTCTAAACTCGGAGACAATAGGTCATGTGGGGAAGGAAGATCAGCTCTTGGCGTTTGGCTCATCACGCCACTCACTGCCAGGGTTTCCTCACTGCCAGGGAGCACGCACGCACACACGCACACACTCTCGTGTCCTCCATCCTTCCCATCGCATTAGATGGCTCAAGGCAACTGATGTCACTACGGTGCTTCTCCCCGGAAGATCCAAGGGTTCCAGTAGCAACGGTGCTGTGGCAGGATTTTCGACACTAGATAGACAGCTAGACCAAATTCATTTGCTATCTGGATGAGAATTCTACCGGCCGGCTGTTCTGATTGGTAGTTTTCCGTGGTTACTATGAACCACACATTGCAAATGTACCCTGACAAACGGACAGGGCGCGATCTTTCCTTCCTTTTCCTTGTTCTATCCTCACCCCCTACACACCTACACTAACATGCACTACACTACCACACACGTCGAGAGACCGGTAGGGAGCCTAGAGCTTGTCCCGGCTGGGGCGGTTCCACGCTGGTGTGAGATACCTGGTTGAGGGAAATCCCGCCAGCGAATGGTAGGTCGGCATCGGATCTCTCCATCCAGTGACAGAACATCACAACCACCTCCTGAGGGAAGACATGCACTTCACTTACCGGACTAATGACCTCAGTAGTTGACACGCCCGGAATCACTAACAAATAACCAATCAAAGCTTGCCTCCTTCCTGTCACCCAAAACCCTCCGAGCCGGCGTACCCCGCCCGCGTCCCCGTCCCGTTAATCCCGGACATGCTTCTCCCGCCAAGTTCCTGCCGGGAGCGGTAGCTCAGTCACTGCAGCGCCTCTGACCGGGAGGTTGTAGATTCGAGTCCTGCCAGCGGTAGGATTTTCGACACTAACTTGTGAGCTAGGTCGAATTCAGCCGCTGTCTGGAGGAGAATTCTAGCTGCTCTAATCGGTAGCGGTAATCGGTTCCGTGGTTTCCCCGATCAACACCAGGCGAATGACGGAGCAGTACCCTACCAAACGGGCCACGGACCGCGCGCGATCTGTCCTTCCTCTTCCTTGCCCAATCCTCTCCCATTACACACACACTTACACTAACATGCATCACACTACCACATATTCCGGGAGACCGGTCGGGACCTTAGAGCTTGTTCCCGTCTGGGGCGGTTCCCCCCTGGTGGAAGAGTCCTGATTATGGGAAAACCCCGATAACCGACGGTAGGTCGGCGCCGGATCTCGTCATCCAGCGGAGGAAGATCACCACCATCTCCCGAGAAACAAACATGCAGTACACTTACGGGACTAATGACCAAAGCAGTTCACACGTCCGGAAACACGAAAAAATCAATAAATAATAAAATCAATCAATCAACTGCCAAGCTCTGCTCCACCAAGTGGCGCTACGTCCCTCCATGCCCGGTCATGCTTCGCTCTCGACGGCTGTGCCACTCTCCGCTCCCCACTCCGTCTTCTCCTATCCTACTTCGCTCTACCTTTCTCCACCTTATTTGCTCACATTTTACGGAGACTCGTTCTAAATTCCCCCTCTCCGATGAACACTTCCTGCTTCCCCTTCCATTCCTTCCCTTCTATAAGCTCTTCCTCCGCTTCACCATGCGAGATACTCACATGCCGTAGTCACCACGTGACCATCTTTGGCCCTGCTTCTCGCTCCAAATCTCAGATATCCTTTCTTCCCATTCCTTTCCACACACCGTCATCCTAGATTGTGCATCTCATTTTACTCCCTCACTCCGTAGATCTTCAGTTGGTACAAATCGCTCTGTAGTTCTCAGTGAACACTTATTTCACTTCTCTTTTTACTTACGTATACTATTTTCGTAGAATAGAGAAAGTATTGTAGTTGCAGCATCTTATGGATGTGACCAGATCACCCTCGAAAACATCACCGGTCACCGATACCGAACGCACGGCGACAGAACTTTCAACGACTGACTTTCCTAGGCATCTGACCGTTGGCTGACTTTCAGAAGGGGGAACTGCTTTCAATTAAATTTTTATCACAAGCAATAGTCTCATACATGGTTCAGTTAAACATTTCCATCGCAGTTCGTTAGATTAACGTGCTTTCCGTATACATACTCCGAATACCAATAAGAAAACCTTAACGCTAAACAAACCTCTCCAACTGCTCTGTAAACAGATCTCAACCCAGTTTGCGTTTCCCTCGGTTGCGTCTGTTCCGGTCGCGCTGTTCCTCGAGTGCAGGCCCCGAGCTGCCACTAGGGCGTCCGCGCGGGGTGATACGGGTGGTCTCGTCCCCGTCGTCGCTTCTCTTTCGACTCTGCAGGGCAGAGCTCGGGGCGACGAGTGCCCCGGCTATCAGCTCTGTGCGTTTGCTACGACACTTCGCACGTTGGTTCACGTTGATTTTGCCCGTTCCCTTCTTTTGTCCATTCATTTCGGACCTATCTGTTCACTTCTGTCCGTTTACCCGCTCATGTATGTTCTTTTTTGTGTTTATTTCTGTCCGTTCATTTTTGTCCGCTTGTCTGTTCACGCCTCTCTTCTATTCCATCTTCAAAAATGAGTAGATTTTGCGTAATTTTTAATAAAATCGTGATCAATTTCCATATACATATATATATATATATATATATATATATATATATATATATATATATATATATATACGTGACCTGGATGGCCGAGGTGGCTAAGAGCGAGTACCGTCGGCGCTTCGGTCCGAAGGGTCACGGGCTTGAGTCCCGCCTTGGGGATGATTGTTTGCCCCTTGACTTCGTATGTGCTGTGGCGGAGGGCCTCGCGTTCTGCTAACCCCAGATCAGAGGAGCCCGCAAGTGTGTTGGTCAAGTGTATGGTCGAATATGCGTCCCATCGGGACGTAAAGAAGGGTAACCGGCTGTTGGCTGGATAAAGCCTTAGAATATATATATATATATATATATATATATATATATATATATATATATATATACACACACATTTTTTCCTCTAGTATCACTTCGCCCTCACCCTTGCCCTCGCCCTCGCCCACGATTTCATCTTTGCTCTTGCTTTCCCCCATCGCTCCCGCTCTCGCTGCGAACATATTTTGCTTCGTCTGTTCATATCGAGATCTAGATCATGCACCACCACCGCCCCCGCGTCCACCGACACCACATCATTACCGCCCCTCGCATCCCTCCACCCCACCGCCCCCCCCTCCTGCCATCGGCTGCGGTTCTGTCGGGCGCATGGTGAGCTCCATATTGACCGCCCCGCTAAAGCGCTCATTTTCATTTTTGATTAAAAGCGCAATTTTATCGCAGAGCGGGCTCCTCGCCCGGTTGCCGATCTGCCTCATTCACGAATCAGTCCACGGTCATGCGCAGCCCGAGGTGACAAAGGGCATATCATTCGTAGGTTTACGCATCAAAAATGACCAATTGAGGCAGGGAAACAAAAGGTTTGGTGGAATATTCCAAGCACTGCGAAATTAGCTGATATGCATTCAAGATTACACCATGTATTGATGATTGTCTATTGTGGAAATATTATTGCATCGAAATACGGATTAGCACGGATTCGTAATTTGAGTTGGTATGTAACTTGATCATCTTACATTTATGAGTTATGCACAGCTATTCAACATAATAAGTTCTTCAAATTTCAGTAACATAATAATTTGCATTAAATCACCCAATGAAGGTCTTTATTGTAATTAGGATTAGAATGTTCATGCCAGAAAAAAATATTTATTTTTACATCTAAAGTTAAAAGAATTAGTTGTTGGGTCATATAGATTTGGGATATTAAAAGTAAACAGCCTGTTTTGTTTAAACAAAATATTTTTAAACGAAATAAATGGAAGAAATTTTATTGAGTAATTTAATTGAGTAATTAGTGAGATGAAGAAATAAAATGTAAATGTGTGAAAATAAATAAGTTTTGTCCAGGTCCTTCTCTACGATATATCGTTCAAATCGTCCTAGAGTATAAAAGTTCGCATTTTTGATCAAATCTGTGCCAAACAGTTTGCCAAAAAGTTTGTTATTTTATTTTTACATTTTATGAAGGACTGAGGTAATATTAAAGCTTAAAACGCATAAGCTTGTTGGGAATTTGGGGAACATTCAAAGAGTATTGATCAGAGACGGGACCGGACAGGCTTCCGGTAATTGTATTTAGTCGTGTTTCCCGTTAATACAGCCCATTTTCAATAGCGCGCCGGCTTAGAAATTACTTCCTTTGCGTGCCATGCAAATCACTACGCAGCGTATAGGAGGAAACAAGTATCTGAATAATACTCTCACACAGTGTTCCCCGGTACTTTCATCCCTTCCTGGTAATATTCAAATAATGAAGTCCGAAAATATTCAGCGAGATCCAGATATAGCTGGAACGAGCACACTGCGCCCCGACAGCGCAACCCTTCAGCGCCGCTCGCGATTCAACGAATTTCCCTGCACAAGAATTAACCATTTGCATGGTGGACCTTGTGCAAACAGCGCGTTACTCCCCGCCCCGCCCCGCCCCTCCCCACCCATTGGCGCCTCCCCGCCCCCGCAAAGCCATTAGCCATCACGCGGCCGAATCAGAAGCCGGGCAGTGGGGCAGCGGCGGGCCGCAGCCTACCTGTTGAAGGGCGCCGATCAGCAAACATGGCTCCGGTAATCTGCTTACGTTTGCTAATGATTATTGCGGGAAATTTTGTGCTATTAGCGAACCGCCCTCCCCCCTCCTATAGAACGCGGCCTCGCCCCGGCCTCCGCCGCCCGCACGTCGTTCCCTGTCGCTGGGCGGTAATCGACTTAGCAGCAGCAATAATCTGTGAAGCCCGTATTTTCCTGTTCAGCGGTCAGCGCAAGATAGCATTATGGGAGTGTAATCAGCTGCCGGGCGAACTGCGGGGCGCCGCTGCGACCTCTGGTGACGGGAGGCCTGAACTGGCGGCGCGCGAGAGGACAACGGTGGGCGGCGGACAGCGGGCGGTGGCGGAGGCGGAGGCGGAGGCGGAGGCGGAGGCGGAGGCGGAGGCGGAGGCGGAGGCGGAGGCGGAGGCGGAGGCGGAGGCGGCGGCGGAGGCGGAGGCGGGGGCGGGGGCGGGGGCGCGGGCGGAGGCGGGCACGGGGACAGGGGCAGATGCGGTGACGGCCAGACGGAGTGGGTGGGGACGGACACGATAGAGGCAGAGGAAGTGGTGGTAGAAAACGGCGGGTGAAGCGGAGGCGGCGGCGGGGGCATAGGCGAAGGCGGCGGCGGCGGCGGCGGCAGAAGCGGTGATGGCCAGCCGGGGTGGGTGGGAACGGACACGATAGGGTAAGAGGAAGTGGTGGTAGAAAACGGCGGGTGAAGCGGTGGCGGTGGGCGGGTGAGTGGAGAAAACCGAATTTTATTGTATGACTTTTCGACTTCTGGGGTAGACAGGCATTGCTTTCTTTTACGTTTTTTGAACTGCTAAAAGGTCTCCTGAGGTTGAGGTATTGTTTTGCATTCATATTCTGTGATGTTCTGCACGGAGGGAGTTGAAATAATTCCCGCCAATGACTCATGCTGATTGGGAGGGGAGAGGGCAGACCTGTGATACGACTATACTTCGAGTTTTATAAAGTAGTCGATGACATTAGGTCATTGTTACTTATCCGACCGTATAAAATGAATTTTTTTAAACACTGGTAAGCACACTTCTGATGCCGCAAATCGCGTTAAAAAGAACGTATGCGTATTAATTAAAAATTTACAGTTGTGTGAGATTGTTAAAATCTTTAAGTCCATATTCTTAACGCATTTTTCAAAGATTAAGTGTTTTTTCTACTTTTGGCTCGGTGGATACTTCATATATTATTAAAGCATTGTCTTTTTGAAACTGTATGTGACTGAGAGTAATTATTTAATATGCACGTTTCTTACTTAGTTATTTTTATTGTACTACTGATTTTGTGATGTAATAGCTATTGCTTATTGGGTTTAATTTAATTCTTGTATGACTGTTACATATGATACCATGTATTGCCAGCGTTCATAGTCTTGGTATGTGCTTTGGTGTAATTATATCTTGCCAACCTAATGCATATTTTAATAGACAATTTGGAATACATGTGTATTGTTTTTTTAATTCAGTATATTTAATTTTTCTTTTAAGTTCACTCTAAGAATTCATATCTATATTAAGGCTCTCAGAAACCAGTGCGGAAGATCCGCAGCGGACGCGGCGCGGAAAGTTCCGCGCCAGACGCAGCGGCAGAATTCGCGGGACCGTTAACACCGGAGCGTCAATTGTGAGTCAGCATTTGATGACAGTTCCCATCCGATAAAGAGGTGGTGCTGGCTTCCATTCATGGAAGGGATAGAATGCCATTGTACGTTTTCTGAGCACATGCGGTATGGTATTTTTTCCTTCTTTATTTACGATTTTCCTTCAAATTATTAAGGCTCCCACCGACCGGCACGGCAGATCCGCAGCGGGTGCGGCGCGGAAAGTTCCGAGCTATACGCGGCCACAGAATTCGCTGGACCGATCACACCGGAGCGTCAATTATGAGTCAGCGTTTGGCAAGGTCGCTTGATCCAGAGGGGAGGGAAACCCCCGAACACGGGCGGATTTCCACGAAACTCGAGCTGCAATGGAAGAAACACGTTTGGCTGCGTTACAAATTTCACCGCCGATTAAACGCTGCAAATCCGTAGTCGCGACGCTCGCCTGCCGCACAGGTCTGAACGTGTTCATAAGGCAACACATGACGCGAAACCTCCGCTGTGGCCAATCCGCGTAGGCTGCGGATCTTCCGCGTCGGTCTGTGGGAGCCTTTAACATCTCTTTAGAAAGCGTACGGAAGGGGTCCATTATTTTAACCTAGAAATGAAAAGTAACGGGGAATTTTACACCGTATTGCCACAAAGGATGAGAAACGCTTTTAATTTACTAGAATGACAAATTTGATGAATGACCTGTTTTGATGAATTTTTTATTCTGATCGCAGAAAACTTTAAAACGACAAAACCATGGACGCATTTTCTAAAGATATATTAATATTTTGAGGAAAAATCGTCAATAAAGAAGTAAAACGTATCATACAGCATGTGCTCAGAAAACGTTCTGTGGTATTTCTTTGCCTTGAATGAATAGAAGCGAGCGCCTCTTCTTTATCGGATGAAAAATGTCACCAAACGCTGACTCATAATTGGCGCTCTGGTGTGAAAGGAACCGCAAATTCCGTCGCCACATCTATCGCCACTTTTCCTCGCCGCATCTGCTGCGGAAGTTCCGTGCATGTCTATGGAACCCTTTGTGGTGGTCAGAGGTAACTTATGTATTCTTTTTGAATGACATGCAATTATTGTAAGTTCTTTCCTACGCAATTTAATTAACTCGAAGTGTATTTGCTATTAGTATTCTTGACTTCAGTAAGTTTCAATTGTTTTTTATTCATTCTGGATGTTTCATATTTCTCTTTGACAACGGGGAAAACGACCTTGCAATATCTATTGTGCCGAGACTGTATATTGCTTTCAATGGTAGTCAGTGATTGCCAATTCTTTCTTATATGGGTCAATTATATCATCTTTAACCTTTTAACCTTTCGTGTATTTGATGCATTTTTGAATGTCATTGTGATGTAATATACTAATTGAAAGAAGTATACCATTTTATGTTCAATGATCCAAGACAATTTTTAATATAATTTTTAATGTAATTTTTAAGTTCTGTTCGAAGGTGATTCTTAAAGACACCTAATCTGACTACAAGCAATCAATACTACCTTCAGAGAATGGAATCGCTGTATGTTTAATTTTGATTCTTTAACTTTCTTTATTGTAATTCAATCTCATTACCATTAAATCAATAATCAACAATATGTAAAACGTCAGAATTCTTTCATTTCTCAAAATTTCCCTTTCTTTGAAAATACAATTTTTTAAAAAGTTAATTACTTAGAACAAATTTGACTGTGAATAAATTCAATTACTATTGCAATTGTTACTGACTTATTTACCATCCGACATGCATGCTATTTTCCTACCAGGTAAATACCATGTAAATTCCATAGGTCACATGTCTGCGGCAAGGAAGGTAACTCAAGATTTGTGAACTTCCCACAGCCACAACGTCGTCTAGTGAGGGTGGTAGGAAGGACGTCGGCGACGGCAAAGGGTGTGGTGGTAGGAGCCGAAAATGCAAAGGTGTGTGTGAGGGGAGGAAGGCGGCAAGAGGTCAGAGCGTTTGTATCTCAAGTCAGGTGCAGTTGGAGGGGCGAGGGTAGGAATTGGCGTCGAGTGTGTGCATGCCAACAGAAAAGCGGGTCGTGTGGGCGAAGAGGACGGGAATGAGTGCGATGGAGCGGCGAGAAACGGACGTCGGCGGTTCCAGTCAGACTGGAGGCACCGCGGGGGTAGGAAAATGGCGAAGGCACTGAGGAGGAGCGCGGAGCCTACGAAGGCGTCGAGGGCGGTGTTGTCTGCCACAACGACAGCGGTCAAGTCAGCGAAGACTTTAAAGGATGGCACCGGAAGCGGTGGCTCATTGCATCAACTGATGTCACTGCAGCGCCTCTGACCGGGAGGTCGTAGGTTCGAGGCCTGACGGCGGCAGGATTTTCGACAATAGCTTTTCAGCTAAGTCGAATTCAGTCGCTGTCTGGAGGATAATTCTTGCGGCCGGCTGCTCTAATCGGTAGTTTTCCGTGGTTTCTCCGATCAACACCAGGCGAGTGCCGGAGCAGTACCCTACCAAACGGGCCACGGACCGCTCGCGATCTGTCCTTCCTCTTCCTTGTCCTATCCTCTCCTCTTACACATACACTTACACTAGCATGCACCACACTATCACATATTCCGGGAGACCGGTCGGGGACTTAGAGCGTGTCCCGGCTGGGGCGGTGCCCCGCTGGTGGGAGAGTCCTGGTTAGGGGGAAACCCTTCTAGCCGACGGAAGGTCGGTGCCGGATCTCGCCATCCAGTGGGGGAAGATCACCGCCTTCTCCCGAGAAAAAAGAACATGCACTACACTAACGGGACTAATGAGCGAAGTAGTTGACGCGTCCGGAAACCCGAAAAAAATCAATGAATCAATCAATCTGGAGGCATCGCGGGGGTAGGAGTACGGTGAAGGCGCTGAGGGGGGCGTGGAGCCTGAGAAGGCGTCGAGGGCGGTGTTGTCTGCCACAACGACAGCGGTCACGTCAGTGAGGACATCAAAGGATGGTACCGGAAGCGGTGGCTCATTGCTTCAACTGATGTCACGGCAGTGCCTCTGATCGGGAGGTCCTAGGTTTGAGTCCCGATTGCGGCAGGATTTTCAACACTACCTTTTCAGCTAGGTCGAATTCACTCGCTGACTGCAGGAGAATTGTAGCGGCCGGCTGCTCTGATCGGTAGTTTTCCGTGGTTTCTCCGATCAAAACCTGGCAAATGCTGGAGAAGTACCCTAACAAAAGGGCCACGGGCTGCGCGCGTTCTTGCCTTCCTCTTCCTTGTCGTATCCTCACCCCTTACACACACACACTTACACTAACATGCCAATACCGGTCGAGAATTTAGAACTTGTCTCGGCAGGGTGGGAGACACCTCATTGGGAAAGTCAACGATAGGTCGGCGCCGGATTTCGCCATCCAGTGGGGAATGATCACCGCCACCTCCCGATGAAAAAACACGCACTACACTTACGGGACTAGTGACGTTGTTAGTTGACGTGCCAGGAATCAGTAATAATCACTAGCAATCAACCAATCATTCGAAGGTTGGTGGGTGGGTCGAATGGAAACGCGGGGAGCGAGATGTGGGGCAGTGGTTGCAGCAGACAGGCGCCTGAGAATGGGGTATCAGCGCGCTGTGCAGAGGTCAGGCGGGCGGCGAGGGCGGCAATTAGCCGCGTCGTCGGGGAGAACGAGAGCGGCGGTGGCAACAGTTGCGATTGTAACGGGGTCGAGGATAACGAAGGCGGCGACCCGATGGAATTGAAATTGCGCCAGTAATTTCAAACCGATTAAAATTTTAAATGAAGGATGCGCACGAATGAGATGGTTTGGGTGGTGAGTTGAGCAGGCGATAAATGTTGGTGGTAAACAAGGTTGACTACAGCAAAATGCAGAAAACTTCACTTTCAGATAATGACCTTGTGCGTCATTTTTCTATTTATGAATTTTGAATCACCAGAATTTTAGTATAGATATTTTTATCTGGTGGGTTCTTAAAATCTTAGAATTGAGAAATTTCAAAACATTTTCGTGTCGTGTGTTTAGACGAAGAGAAGTTTTAGGACGAGAAAATGGTTTTCGCATACCGTTCAATTCACAGTAGATCAATACTTCTTAAAATAAATATCGCAAATTAAATCAATCGTGGAAGAGTGTTTCTATAAAATCACTCCTACTTATTATTTCCTTTATTATGTAAAAGACTTGTTTGAATATAATAAATTTAAGTTGGTTGTTTTTAAAGCACAGAGTGTCAAATACATTACTTTGATAACAAACTTTTTCTCTTTTAACTGAATTAAGCTTTTACTCACTTCATTTATTTCTAAATGTAAGGATAACCTTATATTTTCATTTTATTTCTAAACCGTGGGATATGAAAGAGTAATTTCAATTCTTGTAAGTGGCCGCTATATAGACCGAATTGTTAAATATATCTTGAAGTGAATGTATTTAAAAATGATGACGGCAAATCTTATTTGTATATAATCTAAATATAGCTCGTTTTTCGTAAGGATTAGTACTTAGAGCAGTAGGCCGCGAATCTGAAAAATCATTGGAGTGCTTTTAATCAAACTTTCATTTCTTCAAAGATTTAGCCGATAATTGGTAAAATTTCTAACTTTCGTAGTTTTTAATTACTTCAATGAACATTCATTGCAACGTCAAAGAAAATAACAACGCGTTTGTTCGTGACCGCGTAAGAAGCAGATTTTCATGGAGCGGAAACATTAAATTTCCTACCATACGAAAGCGGAATAAAAAATATCACTCTTTACATCATCGTTTTTATTAGTTTCGAGGAATACTCGTGCCATATTGGAATAAAACCGAACAACGTGTTTGGTCATGCTTGCCCACTAAACAGAAAGAGTTGAAATGAATGCTCGGGTAAAAGCAGGACATCACCACGCTGTCAATTACTGTATTGTTTTTAGTTTCATTATTATTTTGTGAAATATCGGTTTTATGAAATTTGAAACAAAAATAGGAGATCTTAATTCAGAAACGTATACTATTTATACCATCTATTACTCGGAAGCGAATTTTGATGACCTAAAACATCGTCAAAAATGATCAATAAAATGTTCTTTCAATGTTTCAAAAATGTTCTAAAAGCAAAGAAAAACGGCGTTAAAAATTTGAACTAAACCAGTTCAAATACATAACTTGTGCTGTTGATTACTGACGTAATCGAGGCTCTTTCTTTTCATTCAAGTGAATTCAGCTCCCAAATTTAGGTATGGATAGTTATTTAGCAGGAAATCTCTTTCTTTAGTTATTCCGAAATTGACCGAAACGACAATGGCGGTGATAGGAATAAGAGGAACCTTAGATTAAATATAACGGCTGACATTACAATTTCTGAGCAAATAAATCGAATAGGCTTTTCAGGAAATTTGTGAAGAACATTTTTTTGCATGCCACAAATATTATTTGAAGCAAGTATTTTAAATGATAAATAAACCATTAAAATGATATTAAATGCGATGAAACCAGCGAAAATGCTTTAAAAAATCGGAAAAAGGTAAAAAATCTTCTTAGTCAAATCAACGAAAAATGGAAAAACAAGTCATCTAAAAATGAGTCATATTTTTTCATACATAAAATTAACAGATGTCTATTCCAAAAGGTAATTTTATAAAGAGAAACAGAAAATGACATTTCACTAAAATTCGCTTCATATTTTGTAACTGCTAAAAGCAACAAAAGCAAAGTACGATAACGGCACACTGTACTTTTGCCGATGTGTTCCGGGAGAGCACATAATAATTTACACTCGCGCAGTTCCAAAAATCAAACTTCAAAAATATCTCATTTATTGACGCTACTTACGGCGGCAGGCCTTCAACACCTGGCCAGAGCACTCTGATAATCAATATGGCTGCAGACTTAGGATGGATTTGAGAGGCTTTCAGCGTCTCAATTATTCGCCGGGCGCTGAATGGGGCGGGGCGCTGCGAAAGGCGCCTTGGTCTGGTGAGCGCCGCCAATGAGCGCCCGGCGCCGTTTGCTCGCACTGCAAGCTCCTCCCGCTGAGTGGGCCCAACAACACCGTCGCCTGCACCACGACACACATCTCTTCGTTGGTTGGTTGTTAGGTATTCCGGGCACGTCCACTACTGAGGTCATTAATTCCGTAAGCGTAGTGCATGTTTTTTATCGGCAGGTGGCGGTGATTTTCCCTCGCTTAATGACAAGATCCGGCGCAAACCTTCCGTCGGCTAGCGGGATTTTCGACGCAGATGGCTCAGATTGATTGATGTGTTGCGGGAGAGCACATAATCATTTACACTCGCGCAGTTCCAAAAATCAAACTTCAAAAATATCTCATTTATTGACGCTACTTACGGCGGCAGGCCTTCAACACCTGGCCAGAGCACTCTGATAATCAATATGGCTGCAGACTTAGGATGGATTTGAGAGGCTTTCAGCGTCTCAATTATTCGCCGGGCGCTGAATGGGGCGGGGCGCTGCGAAAGGCGCCTTGGTCTGGTGAGCGCCGCCAATGAGCGCCCGGCGCCGTTTGCTCGCACTGCAAGCTCCTCCCGCTGAGTGGGCCCAACAACACCGTCGCCTGCACCACGACACACATCGGTTGGTCGGTTGGTTGTTAGGGATTCCGGGCACGTCCAATACTGAGGTCATTGGTGCCGTAAGATTTCATTGATTGATTGATTTTTTCGTGTTTCCGGGCGCATCAACTGCTTCGGTCATTAGTCCCGTTAGTGTAGTGCATGTTTTTTTCTCGGGAGAAAGCGGTGATCTTCCTCCGCTGGATGGCGAGATCCGGCGCCGACCTACCGTCGGCTGGTGGGGTTTCCCCCTAACGAGGACTCTCCCACCAGCGGGGAACCGCCCCAGTCGGGACACGCTCTAAGCTCCCGACCGGTCTCCCGGAATATGTGGTAGTGTAGTGCATGTTAGTGTAGGTGTGTGTGTAAGAGGAGAGGACAGGACAAGGAAGAGGAAGGACAGATCGCGCGCGGTCCGTGGCCCGTTTGGTAGGGTACTGTTCCGGCATTCGCCTGGTGTTGATCGGAGAAATCACGAAAAACTACTGATCAGAGCAGCCCACCGCTAGAATTCTCCTCCAGACAGCGATTGAATTCGACCTAGCTGAAAAGCCAGTGTCGAAAGTTGCCATCGTCAAGAGTGGAACCCTAGGACATCCCGGTCAGAGGCGCTGCAGTGACATCAGTTGATGCACTGAGCTACCGCTACCGCCACCGCTACCGGTGTCCCGTAAGAGTCGTGCATATTTCTTCATCGGGAAGTGGCGGTGATCTTCCTCGCTTGATGACGAGATCCGGCGCCAACCTATCGTCGGCTTGCGGGGTTTTCGACTCAGATTGTTTGAATGATTGTTAATAATTTCGGGCGCATCAACTACTATGGTAATTAGTCCCGTACGTGTAGTGTGTGTTTTTGCTCCTGAGGTGGTGATATGTCTTCCCCCGCTGTATGGCGAGATACAGCGCCGACCTACCGTCGGCTAGCGAAATTTTCCCCAACAGTTGCGGAGATGGCTCAGTGATTATCACTTGTACTTAGGTCGACTCTGACTGGAGGGGTCGTCAGGTTCCAGACCGAACGGTGGAGAAATTTCATCTTTTCTAGGTCCAATTCAGATGCTCACTAGAGAAGAATTCTAGAGGCTGGCATAATGTAATGTTCTTACTCAGCGGTTACTTCTATTAAAATAAACGATGACAATTATTGCGCAGAATGTTTTGAGTTCATGCTCAACACATGATTCGTGCTACAAAAATATACGTGTGCGTAACTAGAGGAAGCTTAATGATGAACAGTTTCCAACATTACCGTCAAATTGAACATTCCCTGTGTCAGATGTTGGGTGTGTTCTCTCCTTTGCTCTCAACTTACACAACTGATACAAATCACTAATTTGATCTAAGTGGTTCTAATCACTTAGATCCCCTGATCACTAACCTAAATGATCTAAGTGATTCTAATCACTTTACATAGTTTTCATTCCACCTAAAAGTAATGTCTATATAATACGAGCCCCTATTAGTGATCGCATACTTAAAGCACTCGTATATTGCGTAAGGCTTCCCTTTACCCTTAAGTGTTAGTGATGAAATCGTTCCGAAGAGCTTAATTTTTTGTGTACTTCTTTCGACTCTCTTCGACCCAGTGCTCAGATGCGGCTTTATCCCGCAGCTCAAGGCCAAGTGCTTCAGCCCCCCCCCCCCCGTCCCCCGGTTCTCGTTTCTCCGCGCTGCTTCCGCACTCTTTTCTCGCCTGGAGGAGAATGCTCTGTCGGTTACACTCGGGCTCTTGGGCGTTCAGAACTCTTCTCCGCTGCTATCTCCCGGCGCAGTCCTTTTACTGCTGCACTTCGCCCGCCTTCGCTCGTGGTCACTCCCGGCCGCGCGAAAGCTCCCTCTCTTAACGTTTGCAACCTACTCGGTGTCGTGGTTGCTTCTCCTGACTTTCTTTCTTGTCGAGTTACAGTGGCTGCAGTTGATACAGTTTTCTTTGAGACGAACGAAAGGGTTACTGTAAATGATCTTGGCTGTCCTGGTGACCCCGCGTTGAAGGCTGTGTTGCGGACGTTTCGACCATCTAGTCATGGTCTTTCTCAGAGGGCTATCTTGTCGTGGTCTACCTCAGAGCTGATCTGTAAATGATCTTGGCTGTCCGGGTGACGCCGCTTCGAAGACGATGTTGCCGACGTTTCGACCATCTAGTCATGGTCTTTCTCAGAGCTGATCTATAAATGATCTTGCCTGTCCGATTGCCGCCGCTTTGAAGGCTGTGTTGCCGACGTTTCGACCATCTTGTCATGGTCTTCCTCAGAGCTGATCTATAAATAATCTTGCCTATCCGAGTGACGACACTTCGAAGGCTGTGTTGTCGACGTTTCGACCATCTTGCCGTGGTCTTTCTGTGAGCTGACCTGCCAAGGCGAATCTGAGGAAGACCGCGAAAGGATGGTCTGAACGTTAGCAAAACAGCCTTCGACACGGCGTCACCCCCAGAGCCAAGATCATCTACATAACTCTGGCCACGGAAGTATAGGACTTTACGAAAGGGGTACTTGCCCTGTTGCTATTATCAGAACCCACTCATTGAGTAATTTAATCTCAGTATAGTAATTTATTTTTCATTATATTCGTTTATACATCATTACGTTTTTTATATAATTATTTGTCTTCTGGTTTCACTTCTAAACTATATTCTTTCATCTACGACCTTACAAATTTTCATAACTACGCATTGTGGCCCTCTTATGAGTTGTACATCTCTATTTTAATTTTAGTCATAATCATGGTTCGACTTATCTCGAATCGAGAACCTTAGTTCTATTTCTCCCTCCGTTTGCTCCGTTTTTCGAAATTAATTAAATATTATATCATGTTTCTAGTTTCTCATCTACAAACTAATTTCCTCCTCTTTTCCCACTCCCAACTTCGGCCTTCCAAATTTCCGCTTTCCAACCCAAACAGCCTCATTTGAGCAGCAACTATTCAGACGCCTTGCTTTCTTGGCAACTTGTTCTCTCCTACCTGCGTTCAACCAGCACCTTCTCCTTGTGCCCCACTTTGCTTGGCTCAGCCTTCCTACATCCTACGATTTCCTCCACCTTTCTATTCTCGCCTGCTCTTCCCCGCCTTCCTCAACCTCTATTTATACTCCTCCTTTGCGTCCTTATCTTCTTTTTGTTCCCACGCTTCCAACCGGTATTGTTCCCCTTTTTTAGACATCCAGCCGCACACGTGAGCCTTTCCTACCACGTGTCTTGTAGTCACGTTCCTTCTCGTCATGTTATTCCCCACTCTGCTATTCCTTGCCATGCTATTCTCCACCATGCAGCACCATCACTCAGCTATTCCTCGCAATGGTATTCTCCACTGTGATATTTTCCGTCGTGTTACATCCCATCGTGCATCACCCAGAGAGTCCGGCCTCGTCCAGCATCTGCCCATATCGCCCTTCCCCCTTAGTGCGACGTGCCAAACGTCGCTCACAACTTACCTTCTCAGGACTACATTCCCGATGTCATTACGCGCTACCACACTCTTGACCTGTCCTTTCCCGCTCTGTTCCGTCCTGTCCAGTATCGTCGCACCCCGACCCGCATTGTTTCACCCTTGCCCAATCCGAACCGTTCATTTCAGCCCCGTCCCGTTTTCTCTCGCTCCGTCCCGTTCTTCCCCGCTGCTCTCTACCCTTCCCCGTTCCACTCTGTTCTTCCTCGCTTCTCGCTGTTCTTTGCTTAACCCTGCCCTTCCTCACTCCACTCTGTCCTTTCTCGCTCCACGCTGTTCTTTCTCGCTCCACTCTGTCCTTTCTCGCTCCACTTTGTCCTTTCCATCTTCACTCTGTCCTTTCTATCTCCACTCTGTCCTTTCTATCTTCACTCTGTCCTTTCTCGCTCCACTCTGTCCTTTCCATCTTCACTCCGTCCTTTCTATCTTCACTCCGTCCTTTCTATCTCCACTCTGTCCTTTCTATCTCCACTCTGTCCTTTCTATCTCCACTCTGTCCTTTCTATCTCCACTCTGTTCTTTCTACCTCCACTCTGTTCTTTCTATCTCCACTCTGTCCTTTCTATCTCCACTCTGTCCTTTCTATCTCCACTCTGTCCTTTCTATCTCCACTCTGTCCTTTCTATCTCCACTCTGTCCTTTCTATCTCCACTCCATCCTTACTCGCTCCACTCTTTGTCTTTTCCTGCACCGCCTCCTTCCCTAGTGCACTTCATCATTTTCCGTTCCGTTCTGTCCTGTCATTTCCTAATCCATCCCGTCCGTCTCCGCACCGTCCTGTTCTATCCCACTCCATTCAGTATTTCCCCATTTCACCCCAGTTTTCTCCGCAGGTCAATCTTCTATTTACATCCGTGCATTCTCCGTATCTTCGCGCATCGTGTGTGCCACGTCTTTCATCCCTTCGCTTCGTCCTCCGCCGCCCCGCCCCGCCCCACCCCTCCCCGCCCCGTGGCTCCGCGTGCCGCTGCTGATCCCGCGTGCGCGGCGCCTGGTGGCGCTGAGAGCCCGTTTTGGCGGCCGCCGCTGCGAGGCGGATTAACATAATGGCCTTTTCTTGCTGCGGCCGCCGGGCGCTGGTAGGTTCCGGCGCGCGCAGAGGTAATTCCGTTTTCCCACTCTCTTGGTGAGCGCGGAATAATTCGACTTAACCTTAAGGATGATCGTAGATTATAAACAGAAAACACCGCAGGGTACTCTGCGAAATGATTATGTGCTCTACTTCTCGGTGACTACGATCGTTCCCTCTCTTCGCTGCAGTTCTGTGGAAGTAATTCAATTTTCGTGTTTCAGATTCACGAACGTGGATGGTCGGAATCGTTTGGTAACGTAAAAGATTTTCTCAAAATCTTGGTAAGTTTCTTGATGCGTTTGGATTAATTTAGAAAACCTAAATAAATAATTGAAAGTTTTGTTGGAGTTTTGTATGTCACAGAAATTCGACTATTTCTGAATTAATTCTAACTTTTTTAATATTATGCAGGTGAGCTACGTAACTTTAGCACCTCTTGTAATTTTTAAATGGTTGAAGTTATTGTAATGCAGTTTCCACGAAAGTGTGTGAGGGAATGGGGTTAATTGATGCATGTATTCGTTTCGGTTTTATCATTTGTATTGTAAAAGATATTGAGGTAAATTTGTGTTTTCCAAAGGGAACTATACGAATTTTTAGTCTATCATGACGAACGTAAAAACACGAATCCAATGATATACATATTGGCTTCTAGTTTCTTTTGTCTTTTATTTCAATAACTTAACTTATGGAAATTTAATTAATTATTAATTTAAGTTGAAGTCACTTATTTCATTAACGTAAATTTGTGTTAATAAAGTAAATAATTTTATTAACACATCATTACTATTATCTAACTTCTACACATGTCATAAATAGTTAAGTTTAGTTTGTTTTTGTTTCGATATATAATCGCTAAATGATAATACTTAAATGTTAGTAGTGCCGAATGAAAACCTATTTCGATGGAACAGGGCATTCAATGTTTCGTGATTCGTGGCGCGCTTCCATCGCAAACCGGCCATCACCCTTCAGTTCCGGGCTCCGTCGGTTGTCGGACTTCAAAGTGACCGTCAGGCGGGCACGGAGCGTTGGCGCACTCTGCCCACTCTCCGCTTCCAACCTCCGCAGCTGGCGCGCTCCACTCGCGGTGGCCGAGGCGTGAAACAACGCCAACGCACTCTCGCGGACCGCGTTGGCTCGTTGTGAGCTCGTGATTAGCAATGCGTACCCCCACAATTAGATTCAACGGCATGTGAATAACCTGTAACTGACAAGAGATCAAAGTTACAATATGTTTAAATTCAGAGTCGCCTAAAATAAAGCAATATAAAAGGTCAATTTCAGCATAAAAGGGGCTTGAAATTTAACAAGAAGGATATCATAAACAGCGAAGATATTTTCAGGTAAAAGAGTGAAATTTTGAAACTTTGTTAGATAATACTATGTTTACTTACGAATACTATGTTTGCAGATGAACAAAAGATGGCAGGTGGCGAACAAAAGAATGCGAGGGATTCCAGAAAGTGTTAGAGGTCGATGAGAACCCGCGGGCGGTGAAAAAGTTAAATGAATGTTACAGCAATGTGGATTGTGAACAAAGCAATGGCCATGGGGAAATAGCAGAGCCAACCGGTGACTGCTAATTGCATGACACGAACTGTTTCATAGTGCGTCATCGTGCGTTTTATGGCTTCAATGTCAGGCTTGGGACCTCATGCATATATCATCTTACGGCATCACAATTTTACCATGTTAATTTATTTATTGTTTTGTATGAAATGTATGGAATTTCATAAGCCTATAACTTGTACTATTGCCTATATAATCTTCCTTCTTTAATGTCAACTGCAACTTCTAAATTTTTGTGCTGAGATGGCATCATCATTGATACGATACCCCATCTTTCGGGTCCAAAGACAATTTTCAATTATGTTTCAGTGCACCAGGAAAGTCTCTCCACACTGAGCCAATCAGCGACTTCTATTAAAAACTTATGTTGGTAGTAAAGAGATCACTGGGAAACAACTGAAGGAAACGATACCCACAGCATATATTACAATTGTGGTCAGTCAGCAATCAATCAATGTTGTCTTTTATAATAAGCTTCAACTCGTGTTACCAACGTAATTTCTGTTGAATGCAATCTCACCAGCCAGATGCCACTGCGGAGAGACTTTCCTGGCAGCTGTACATAATAACAATAAGCAGGAATTGAATTATTTTCGACCCATCTGTTCTTATTACCTACATGGGCGATTAAACAACTTAATAGGATTTTCGATGCGATTAAAAGGCCATTAACTTTGAATGTGCTAGGCAACGGAAATGACTCTCTGTCCGATTGGGACGAGAATTCCTTCATTACACGTGTAGAATGCAGAGTAGTGTAGAAGGATGATTTTCGAACTAGTAAGGGAATAGAAGAAAGGAACTGTGAGTGTACCGTATAGAAAACAACCTAGTGGTCGGGTTTTCTCACTTTTTGTTTGTGTGGCTTTGTCTTTCTCTCCGGAATCTGTGACCGGTCTCTGGGGGTTTCTAGGCCAACTGATGCCGCGACGCCTTATAAGTCACATGATCACGGCCACGAGAGCGAGTACTTGGTTTCTCGTGCGTCAATTACATATTTTCCCATTATTCCCGTAAGTTCACCGGTCACAAATAACACCGCTCACAATAAATAATGAACCTATTAACTGGCTCCCTCCAATTAGTACCGTCAAATATCTCGGTCTAAACATGGATACTAAACTGAACTGGAACCAACACATCAATAGTAAAATACAGCAAGCAAATAATATGATACACCAACTAAAACCCATCATTAATCGATCTAAACACCTCCCACTCCCAACCGCCATATCCATCTATAAAAGTATCATTAGACCACTCCTCTTTACGCCTGTCCAGTTTGGATCTCGGCTGCAAGAACAAACTTAAATAAGCTCCAAATAGTCCAAAACCAGTTTCTTAGAACTATCACAAATGCTCCTTGGTTTGTCTCAAACTCACAGCTCCACAAAGAATTTCAAATTCACTCCATACAACACCATATGACAAACCTCTCAACCCAGTTCTATCACTCCATACCTCAAGTTTCACACCTAGACAACTTCAGACATAACCCGAAAACTCCTCATAAAACCCGATTAAAAAATAGATATCCATACCAGGCATTCGTAACCAAATTTGCCGAAACAGATTGTTTTTAGAGGTATCTGGAAAAGATTTCCTCACCCGAATTAGTTTTTAGTTTAATTTGAGGTAATTTAGAATATAAGCCATCAATACATGTGTAAAGTGTTATATGTACTGAACTACGTATGATCTGTAAAAATAAAATTAAAAAACAATCCCGTAAGTGTCCAGCATGTTATAACCCGAGATGTTATAACCCTGGTGTTTCTCTTCCGCTGGAATGTGAGATACGGCACTCGCCAAGCCACGTCAGGCAAGCCTCGAAGCTTGCAACATGAGGGCTTCGTTCAGCTTGTCTTTGCCCCTATCTAGGTATCTCCTCCATCACACCAGCTAAGGCAAGCTCTACGTTGCGACCAATCTACTGGCATGTGTAGCAGTGGGGTGCATGTAAATGAATGTTTGTATGGGGAGAGAAAGGGACAAAGATGAGGAAGGGAGTCGTGTCTGATCCGTGCCCCGTTTGTTAGCGTACTGTTTCAGAATCGGCTTGTTATTGATCGAAGAAACCTCGGAAAACTACCAATCAAAGCAGCAAGTCGCTAGGATTCTATTCCAAATAGTGCATGAATTCGACCAAGCCTAGTGTTGAAAATCCGTCTGTCTATGCACGAACCCGTTGGCTACGAAAAACGTAGATTTAGAGCGACGGCGCGCCGCGTGCTTCTAGGAATCGCAGGCGCCGGAGGACAGGAGCATATTAGCAGGGAGAGGGTGTGACGTGACGCGACGTTGCATCGCGAGAGGCGCCGACTCGGGGTGTGAAGGTGGCGCTGACAGGCGCCCGCGGATAGTCAGCGCGGGACGGGAAGATGGGCAAAGCGGGGCGGGGCGGCGAGGGGCGGCGCGGGGCGGCGCGGGGCGGGGCGTGGCGGCGCGGGTCGGGGGGCGTGGCGGGGAGTGTGGCGGGGAGCGTGGCGGGGAGCGTGGCGGGAGCGTGGCGGGGGGAGCGTGGCGGGGAGCGTGGCAGGGGGCGTGGCGGGGAGGGCCATGGCGAGGGCGTGGCAGGTGCGTGGCGGGTGCGTGGCGGGGTGCGTGGCGGGGTGCGTGGCGGGGTGCGTGGCGGGGTGCGTGGCGGGGTGTGTGTGGCGGGGGGTGTGGCGGGGGGCGTGGCGGGGGGAGGGGAGGGGCGGGGGCGGTTTGGGGGCGTGGCGGCGTGGGGCGGAAGGGAGAGGGAGATGTCTGCTGCGGGTGCTTCATCCGCAGTGTCTGCGAATGCGCGTTTAATTAGCGGCGCTGCTTGGAGGCGGCGATCCGATTACTTGCAGGGGGTGGAGGTGGAGTAGGGGGTGATAATGGAGGGGAGGGAAGGGGATGCGGAGGCGGAGTCATGGAACAAGTGTGTGAAAGGAGATGAAGTTGAGGGAGGTAGTCGAATGGTAGAAGCTAAGATGGAAGGGCGGAGGCGGAATGGTAGTGGAGGTGGAGGAAGGGGTGTTGAAAGCGGAAGATTCCGAGAACGGAGGTGAGGCGGGCGACGAAGTTGTATTGGACGAGACTGAATATGAGGTGGAGTCTAGATGATTGTGTAAGTGAAGGGTATGGCGATGGAGACGATATGGTAATGGTGGAAGCACGAGTGAAGAAGAGAGGAGTATATCGCTATGGAAAAGGTGTGAGAATAAGGGAGAGAGCGAATATGTTAGCGGAGACTTAGATGTAAGAGGAGGGACCAGAGGTGGAGGAGAAAGCGATGACGGCGGCGGGTGCGGTGAGAGTACCAGCGATGATCAAATATCAATAGAGAGGGTGAGCAAAGAGACGAATGTTGCGGCAGTGCGGTTGAGACTTGAGTGGAAGCATCAGCAAATCTGTGGAGATTATCAAAAATTGTCATGTAGAATCATTAGTCTCGCACTAGAATCGCTCTATCTGCTTACACCCAAATTAATTATGTTTTCAATTAATTAATTGCAATAATATTATACATTGATGATGGATTTATTGGGACGTTTTTGAACGCTGTACCTCAGAATCACACGCAACAAATTATATATTTGTTTTATTAATATGGTCATCAACAAATTGAATTATGTATTTTATTTGTGCCTTTTATAAGGTTTTTATTTTCATATCACTGTTACAACAGTCCTCTTTCTAGGAAATGTTTAGCATTAAAAATATAAAGGTAATGCTCTTTACATTATGATCAGCTTACTCAAATAACTTCAGGGATATATTAATCGATTCCTGACAGGAAAGAATACTAGCTTTCATTGGCAATCATTTAGTTGTCTCCCACCCTACTTTGTCGCAAGCACCCTTTCTGTATGCTGTTACGAAAATAAGATAAGCCATTCAGCACTCACATAAAAATCATCTTTGTGACAGCATAAATTCACATTTTTATATTTTTTTGTAATACGAGACGCTGACCCCATCAAAAAACGCGACTACAAAGAGCGCTGTGCGCACAAAATTACGTTGCTCTCAAATGGGTAAGATCGTATTGCTCACCGTTTCACATTGTATCTGCATTGTCCGCCTCTGCGTATTTCTATGAGTCTACATCTTATAAATGTTTGTCGTCTATTTATGTTGTGAAAAAATGTCTTAAACATGAGAAATTTAAACGTGTCGGAGACATTCTAAATCAAACATATAAGCAAGATTTTTCATTCGTGATTGCCATGTGTCAATTAGATGTCGATCTCAAAAGCATTGTACACTTCTGGCGACGGTGTATTATTGACTTGAGCCGGTTCGAATCTTCATCTAAAACCGTACTTAGCCGCTAAAAGCCTGTGGTTAATTCGGAGGGAGAGGCCGCTGTTAATCAAACGGTGTTTGGTCGGTACCGAAGCTGACAAGGGATAAGATCTAAGGTTTTGATTCTTTTTATAGAAACGAAATGCTCATATAATCAGCTGTTAGCGCTTTGGAACTCACTAGTAGTTTCGCAGCACAACAACGAATTAGCACTAACATTTACAAATGCATGTTAACAAAGAGCTTCAACAATGACAGTGCGCACACGGACGCGACTACAAAGATCGCTGTGCGCGCAAAAATTACGTTGCGCTCAAATGGATAAGATCGTATTGCTCACCGTTTCACATTGAATCTGCATTGTCTGCCTCTGCGTATTTCTATGAATCTACATCTTCTAAATGTTTGTCGTCTATTTATGTTATGAAAAATGTCTTAAATATGAGAAATTTTAATGATACAATTATGAAATTAATAAACATGGGTTCTAAAGTCTGTAAATGAAAACTTTTTAAAACGGAAATATTCCTTAGATTAATTTATCGTATGCCTTATTCAATATTACAGTATTAATCATTGTTTTTATTGGCTTTCATAAACCTACGATTCTGCAGTTTTCAAAAATCTATTCCAACAGCGCGTGCACATCAGCTCATCAGTAGGTAGGCAAAAGATCACTCAGCATCTTCAATAAAAGCTCATTAACAAAAGGTATTTTCTTACTTTTAAGCCATAAATATATTAGTTGTAATGCGCCACCCTTCCTGCTCATTCTGCTAAGTGCACATTTATTTCGGAATCAGACGCCACGCATTGGAGCGGATTGCCGAAGAGACGCGTTTCGCCTCCAACGAACTTTCAGAAAGAAGAATTTTTCGCGGCAGGAAAAATCTGGTTTGTAAGCAACGACTCCTGGAAGAGAGCCTGGCGGATTCCGAGACCGGAATTAACCGACCGAAACGGGAGCGACCGGCAGAGAAAACCGCTTTCAACGGACTATGAAGGGAAGTGAACCGTCTCGCCCCGTCCCACCTCACCCCACGCCACTACACACCAATCCTCCCCGCCCCGTCCCAACACACCCCGTCATGCCCTGTCATGCCCCGCCCCGAGCCGCGACGCCACGCTTCGTCTTGCGCCGTTCCGCTCTGCCCCACCCTATCTACCTCCCTGCCACCCGGCCCCATCACGCCCCCTTGCTTCCCCGCCCCCCCCCCTGCCGTCCGTCCCATCCCGCCTCCTCTTGCCGCTCCGCCCCGTGTCACCCCGCACCGTGCAGCCTCGCCCTGCCACGCCCCGCTCCGCCACGCCTCACCCCGCTCCGTCACGCCCCACCCCGCTCCGTCACGCCCCACCCCGCTCCGCCACGCCCCACCCCGTTCCGCCACGCCCCATCCCGCTCCGCCACGCCCCACCCCGCTCCGCCACGCCCCACCCCGCTTCGCCCGCGCCGCCACGCTTCACCCCATCCCGCCCCACTCTCTCTCCGCCCCCTTCCCGTCCCGCCAGCCAATCCCCTCCCCGTCCCGCTCCCCGCCCCGCTCCGTCCCCCCATCCCCCAGCTCCTCTCCCACCCCGCCTCTCCCCTTCCTTTAGACACCACACCGCCTCGCTTCACCCTACCTCATCCTTTCATATCCCGCCTATCATACCCCGTCGAACCCTCCCCAGCCCACCTCGCCCCTCACCTCCCCATTTCTCCCACCCCCTCACGGCCTTCCTCAATCCTGGCATCACCTACCCCGCCCCACTCCTTCCGTCTGCCAGTCCGCTCCTCGCTCCGCCCCTCGAGCGCCTCGCCTGCCGCGCGCTTGCGTCAGCGCTGCACAAACGTATCGCGGGCTGCCTATAGAAACGGATCACAGGGGCAGAAACGGGAAATCGGAGAAGAAATTAGCCGTGTTCCTCTCTGTTATAGCCTCCTCTGGAAAACCACAACACGGAAAATGAAGGGCGATTACTTCCGGGTTCGCTGCTTCAGAAACGGCGCGGTCGCTTGGAGGAAACCGTGTTGAATTGCGCAGTGTGCAAAACGCAAATCCTGAGCTGCGAGCTGAAAGCCTTTATAAATCGGTGTTTATGCGCAAATTCTTGTTTTAATTGTTTATAGAAACAATGCACATATTTCATCACTTATATATGAATTGTTTGTAATGTTTTTACATTGATTTTATTATTATCGATCCTCAGGATATATTTTCCCATGCGTTCGATAAAAAAAATTAAACTAATACGGAAATATATCTTTCCTTCTTTTATTACTAATAAAATAATTTGATTACTAAAGGTATAATTCTCCATGAATCATTCTCAAGAGAGAAAAACTCTCTTCTCCATAATCTAGGCAAGAGAAGGAACATCTTGACTATCTTATAAAAAAGCATTTTTAGATAAAGATATAAAATCTCAGAGCTTTTTTTCAGCTGTTTATTAAGCAGAGCACAACTATCCTTCACTCTTTCTCTTAAACATCACTTTAACGTAACATGCATCTAATGCAAAAAAACATCGAATGCAAGATATCGTGAATTCGAAAAATCTTCGGTCATTTGAATATCCCATCTGTGAGTAGCCATCTGATGGACAACGAATGGGAAGAAAATGGGCACCATCCGCCACAGGACCATTGCGTCTGTTTCGGAACGAAGGCAGTCTCAAAGATACGGAGATGATAAGTCGCGGGAAATGAAGGCAGAGGGCCATGAAGTTTTTACGCAGTCGTAAAAAAAGAAGCAGAAGAAGCTCGCGGAAATTCAGAAGCGTTTCATCATCGAGCCAAGTGTTTCTCGCACTCGTCGCGCGACCCTCATTTCCCCAGCGGCCGGCGACCGGAGGCTCCACGGCCCGCTCGCGGACCCTCTTCCTCGCTCTTCTACGCCGTCTCCGGGACGTCCACCGTTTGCTTTTCTTTTCCCCGTTTGCTCTCTTCCTCGCTCTCCACCTTGGCCTCCTTCGTAGTCCTCCTTTTTATCCTCCACACCTTCCGCTTTGCTCATCTCCTCACCCTCCTTCTAGTTCCTCTCTTCATGCTTATTCTTACTCTCCTCGCTATTTTTTAGTTTCCTACCTTCACCATTGCTCTCCTCCTCGCCCTCCTTCTTGTGCCTCTTTATGCTCCTTCTTACTCTCCTCGCTACTTCCAAGTTTCCTAAATCTCTCATTGCTCTCCTCCTTGTAGTTCGTCTTCATGCTTATTGTTACTCTCGACGCTATTTTTAAGTTTCTTACCTTCTCCAGTGCTCCCCTCCTCACCTATCTTGTGCCTCTTCATGCTTCTTCTTATTCTCCTCTTTATTTTTAAGTTTACTACTTTCCCCATTCCTCTCCTTCTCGTCCTCCTCCTTAATCCTATTCATGCTACCTTTTACTCTCCTCGCCATTTTTAGCTTTCCTTCCTTTCTCCTCTCCCCTTTTCCTCATACTACTCCTCTCCCTTCCTATGATTGATTGATTTATCAGTCCGGGCGCGTTAAATGTTAAGATGAGTCCCGTAAACGTAGTGCGTGCTTTTGTCGGGAAGGGAGTGAACTTCCCCGCTATATGCCGAAATTTGTTGTCAGGCTACGTTGACTTGCGGGGTTTTCCCAACCAGGTACCTCCCTCCAGTGGGGTACCGCCTCAGCCGGGACAAGGTCTATGCTCCTGACTGAACTGGTAGTTCTGACAAGTGTGGTAGTGTAGTGCATGTGTGTGTGTGTGTGTGTGTGTGTGTGTGTGTGTGTGTGTGTGTGTGTGTGTGTGTGTTGAAAGTGATCGCGTGCGGTCCGTGGCTCGTTTGTTAGGGTACTGCTCCGGCATTCGCCTCCTCTCCTTTCGTCCTCCAGCTATCCCTCTTCTCGCTCTTTTCCTCGACATCCCTCTCACCATCCTCCTCGTCATTTCTCCTGCCTTTTCCTTCGCCCTCTCTTCCTTTCCTTTTGTTTACCACCCTTTACCTCTCCCAACCTTTATCTTAACTTTTTCGATTTATTCACCCTTCTGCTCGCAGTCCATCATCACTGACTTTCATCGAACTTGTCTTTCAGTTCAACATACAATACTCGTACAAAAGAACAGCACTACCACCATGTGATCCTTAATGGCCAATTAATTTCATCTCGTTTAAATTTTTAATCGCAATTTTTCTCTTTTACTGAAATTGAAAATATAAATACATTAAATGTAAACAAATTAATAATAATAATTATTATTACGCCTTTATTATTATTATTATTATTATTATTATTATTATTATTATTATTATTATTATTATTATTATTATTATTATTATTATTATTAAGGCGTAATAAACGATGCAATAATATGAATATGTAATAAATAAATACGAAATATGAACGCTATTAATATAATATCTCAATCTGTAATTATAGAAATTTATACGTATTCCTCTTCGTACCGATGTTGATATTTCTTCCTTTCCTTTGATCGAATTGTTGTTACGTTCCGTCTTAGTCACTTATGTTACTTCACTGATGATTTGCTTAGTAGATCAATCTTAATCATCTTATTACTACTTTTTTCTTGCTCGTATACTTGGTTAATGCGGAATAAATACGTGGTGTAGAGAAAGTTAAATAATGTTCAAAACTTCATTGTTGAGATTTTGACAGAAATATAATTATTAAGGATCCCTGATAAGTGCAAAGGTATTTTGCAAAAATCCTGCAATATTGTATTCCAAGTGAATATATATTTCAATATTACAATATTCTGTAACAGTTACAAATAATGTACGAAAGTGTAAGCTGTTGTAGCCTGGTTGAAATTGTAGTTACCATTTTACTTCGCATTATTCGTTCCCTTATATCTTAAGGATGTTCCTCATTAATTCTCTATTTGCTTGTCTCTTCGACCTTCACTCGCGCGTTGCCAATCGTTGTGACCTTTGCTTTTGTCCTTGTTTTGTTCTTTCTCGTCGAGAGCACACTTGTGTAGGGTTTACGTCTAAAGCTGACTCACCAACATGCCCCGACCGTCCCTTCAAAGGACTTCTCCGGTCCCTGGGCCAACGCCTTCGCCCGCGCCGTAAACGCCCTCGTCGCCCTCCTCCTCCCCTCCCCCTCTGCCCGCCCTCTCGAACCCGTCCCCATCCGTCCCACCCCCTCCGCCCCGACCACTCACCCCGCCCCCTCTCCCTCCGCCCCGCCCCCCACCTGGTCACCTTCGGACCTGCCCCCTCCTCCCGCTCCCCTCGGCCTCACCCTATACCCCTCCCGCCCCACCCTCCCGCCCCTCAGCTCCCCCGCCCTCCGCCACGCCCAAGGGGCTGTTTCGCCCCGAGCGCGCGCCCGCGCGACGGTCAGTGCCCGGCGACCTGCGACCTCTTACCCGGCGCGTTTTTACTGCGCCACTCCGTTCCCCTCCCCTCCCCTCCCTCCCCCTCCACTTCACGGCTGCCCTTACGCAGACGCGGCCAGCGCACGTCGCCGCTGCCTCCAGCGTCTCCATGACTGCCCTCGCACTCCTTCACCGCTGCTGGGTTATTCTCCGCACCCGTTCGTTCCGTTATTGCCTTCCCCGCTCACGCTCTCCCATTCGTACCAAGTTTCTGGATTATTTTGCGCCCTCTTTCTCCCTAGACTGCCTTCTCCACTGAAACTATGACCTCACTCCCGATCTTCCCCGCTCCCCCATTCTCCCTCTTCCCTGTCTGTATTATTTTGCGCGGCTCTGCTCCCACTTACGTCCCTGACTCATAATCCCCCCCCGTCCCTTCATTACTCCATTCCTCTCTTGTTTCTACCTTTTTTCCGTCGCTCACTTTTCTTCACCTTCGCTCTCGACGTCTTGTCCTTCCGGTCGCTTGGACCCTCATTTCTCTCCCACCGATCCTGTCCTCTTTCTCTCTCTCTCTCTCTCTCTCTCTCTCTCTCTCTCCCTCTCTCTCCTTCCATGCTCTAAATTGCCCACGCGCCTGCCCACAGCACTCATTTCTTCCCTCGAGTCTCCGATCCTTTCCACTTGTCCGCCAGTGCTCACTCTTCCTCTTTTCCGTTCATATCCTCTTGCCTCCTCCGTCGTTCGAACTGCATCTCCTTGTCTGACCGTCTCTCCTCCTTTGGCTCCTATCACGCCTTCTTTTTCTTGTTTTCAATCCTTTTCATTTTCCCCACTCTTGTAATCTCCGCGCTCACACCTTACTCTTTATTTCCTTTGCCTCTCCCAATTTCTCTTACTTCTCCAATGCTGGATTCCACCAATTCTGTATGTCTCTCGCATTTTCTCATTCATCCTTCACTCTTTGCTCCATATCTTAAATTCTTCTTTTTATACAGTCCTATCTGCTTATTGTTTTCCTCCTCTATTCAGAACTCAGTGCCCGAATTCGTTTTCCAAACCATTACCTCTGCCTCTACCATCGTAACAGCAAGCCTTCTTCTCCTTATCTCTTTAACTCTTTTCAGTCTCTCTGTCCAGCGCTCCTGTTTTCATTGAAGTATCCAGGGTTGTCAAATGTCATATAATAATTTTTGAAATACTAAAAGGATATTTTTTTCAATATTTCAAATTCCCACCTTTCAACGTCTACAATATTAACAAAAATTTAAAATGCTGTTAACAATAATTCAATCAAAGAACACGATTCCTATCATTCCCGTTCAAATAACGTAACAACACAGAACTTCGTATGCAATACTTTTCATCATTTATTCTGAATTTAAGGAGATAAAGTCCTCACACATTTTCATTGGTTAAAGTGAACAAATTTCCAGTTCAAAAATGAAAATATGGTCATATTACTTGCGCGTGTTTGGAATATTAAGAACAGTTTTTAGACTTTTGTGATTTAGGAAAATACCGAACTTGCTGTTATTGATTTTGTTTTGCCAATTTTTCCCACCGTATCCAATTTGTGAGTGAAATATACCAACTCTAAAAACGCTGCCATCCCCCCAGTTTACTCTTCTCTAGGCAGATCAGCGTTCCTTTGCTCTCCTGTCCTTGTCGCACTTAGCGTTCCCGTTTGTCCCCTCCAGCATGAACCCGCCTCCCTTCCACATCCTTCTCCCTCCCTACCACCGGTCGTGTACCCTGCCGCCGCCTGTCCCCTCTCCCTGACCGCCCGTTCCGTGGCCCCTGTAATTTCCTTTGTTATCGCAGCGGCCAAAGTGGGGCTCGGGGCCCAGCAAAAACCTGCGCGAGCTCCAATAACAGCTGTATCCACTCGGCTTCTTGCCGCTCGCTTCGCGGCGCGATTTTCTGAACGCGCCCTCTACTCCAACCGCCTTGTCCTGAGCTCCGCTTGCCCGCCCGCTCGCTCGCCCGCTCGCTCGCCCGCCCGCCCGCTCGCCCGCCCGCCCGCCCGCTCGCCCGCCCCGCCCGCTCGCCCGCCCGCCCGCTCGCCCGCCCGCCCACTCGCCCGCCCGCCCACTCGCCAGTTCGTCCGCTCGCCCGCCCGCTCGCCCGCCCACTCGCTCGCCTTGCCAACCCGCCCACCCACCCGCTCGCCGCGCCCACCGCTCGCCCCGCCCACCCGCTCAGCCGCCCACCCGCTCCTCCCGCCCGCTCAGCCCGCTCGCCCATCGCCCGCCCGCTCGTCCACCCGCCGCCCGCCCGGCTCGCCCGCCCGCTCGCCCGCCCGCTCGGCTCGCCCGCTCGGCTCGCCCGCTGCCGCCTGCTCACCCGCCCAGTCGCCCGCCCGCCCACTTGCTCGCCCGCCGCGCTCGCCCGTCCACTTGCTCGCCCGCCCGCTCGCCCGTCCACTTGCTCGCCCGCCCGCTCGCCCGACCCCCGCTCGCTCGTCCGCCCTCCACTCGCTTGCCCGCCCGCGCGTCCGCTCGCCCGCCGACTGGGAGGCCTGCGGCTGCGGTCGCTACTGCTGCAGCTGCGGTGGCGCCATAGAGATGTCTATGCAGGGGAGCGGACGAGATGTAGTCGTTGAACCAGCGCACTTGAAATTTCTCAACTCTGTCGACTTTTCCTTGCTGCTTTTGTAATCGCTACTTTATTCATGGTGAGCGTAGGATAGGGAGGCCGCGTTAGCCTTCATGTCCACCAATGTTCTAGGTAGTTGATCACTGATGGTTCGCGATTACCTTCCTCTGTAAGAAGGGTGGAAGAGGGACCATTGGCTATGAATGATCATGAATGAGGTGATTGGATATTTGGTGTGCGAAACCGCGGTGAAACCTTTTGAGCCTTTGCGGAGTCTGCATCACCGTACAGGCTTCTGTCACACGAGCGTTGCGTTGACGCGCGATAAGTAACGTGGATTAACTTTGTATCTTATGCGGAAAAGCCAAAGCGCTTGTGAGCCATTTCGCATAATTTCGTGTTACTCTACGACGCGCGTCACTTAACGCGCGTCAACGTAACGCTTGTATGCAGGAGCCATAAAGGGGACTTCTCATTCAGCAGTCACATCACGTCCTTCCGTCAGGCTGTGGGGAAAAGTTAAGTACGTCATGAGGACGAGGGCAATACTTATTGCTGGGGTGTAGAAGGCAGAGGATTCTTACGCTTTCGCCTTACCCCGTTTGCGAATCTAATCAGTGGTGGTTTTCCTTTACCTTCAACTGTGTAAGGCATAATGAGTGAATGATGGTTGAGAGGAGAGACACATTGTTGTGGCAATCCAGCCACGGTAGAGTAAAATAGTAAACAGTAAGTAAGCTAAATAATAAGAATTTTAAATATTGAAAAAAAATCCTTTTCGTATTTTGAAAATTAATATACAACATGTGACACCCCTGAATAGTTCAATGAGAAGGAGATCGCCCGAAGAGAGACTGAAAAGGCGATAAAGAGGTAGAGAGGGAGAAAAGGTCCTACGTTTACAACGGTAGTGGCGATGGAAATACTTTGGCAAATGGAGCGATGGTAGTGACAGAAGTGAGGGAAGAATTTAGGGATCGGGAATGGGGCAATCACAATCAGTTGATACTTAACACTAACATGCACTACACTACCACATATTCCGGGAGACCGGTCGGGAGCTTAGAACTTGTCCCGGCTGGGGCGGTGCCCCGCTGTTGGGAGAGTCCTGGTTAGGGGGAAACCCCACTAGCCGACGGTAGGTCGGCGCCGGATCTCGTCATCCAGCGGGGGAAGTTCACGCCATCTCCCGAGAAAAAACATGCACTACACTAACGGGACTAATGAACAAAGCAGTTGACGTGCCCGTAAACACGGAAAAATCAATGAATCAATCAAAACAATCAGTTAGCGAAACTCTTGCGCAGGACTCGAAAACGCAGCCTTCAGCTCCGTGTGCTTGAACTGCGCCACTGAGGGCGGTTGGAATTTTCCCGAACGGGAGGGAGACTGTCGCTTTGTGCGTGTTAGGGCTCAAGACTCAATTACAAAGTACATAGATACGGCAATGAATTATTTCGTGCGAGATTACTTTTGTTAATAAGAGTTTGAGACGTAATTTTCTCTTTTAATCTCGTTATTACGTTTATATCTTGAGTAATTCTGCGCGAGGGGAACGTTACGAGAGCATTGCAGTCTTTTGTTATTCAACCGGTTCAGATATGTACCAATATTTCAATCTATCCCGTACTACTCTATCGGATTTTTTATTGAGAGCGGTAAATTTTTACTATATACTTAAACTGTGAATTAATTAAAAAGAATTTGTTTAAAATTCTTTTTAATTGCGCTACTAGATGTAGAGTATTATTGGACTGTTCAGATAAAAACTGTTTCAGCGTAATGTCTAAAATTAACTACGAACTACTTTCATAATTTCTTCGAAATTTATATCAGTCTATCAGAACACTATTGTTTATAAAGTAGTTTCACTTTTTTCACCAATTTTGATAAATTAGAAGTAAAACTACGTCTCATAAATTTGTGATATTACTCCTATTTGCACTTATAACAAAGGAATGTTTATAAAAATGAATGCTTCGTAGTATCATTTGAGAGAAATTTTGAGATAAATTAAGTACGGTTAAGCATAATTAATATCAATTCCAAGGACGAGGAGAACTAGTATTGTGAGTTTTTGCCAGTGAACATGACGTGGTAAATCTCATTTAACAATGTTAATCCGAACCATAATCCTTCTACAATAGACTGTTTCACACATCGTTTGAGTCGAACATTCGCTCACCGCTCCACAATGTCCTCTAACGTTCGCATCGTGGTTCGCCTCGTGGGCGGCTGCGATGGGTCGCCCAACCGCGCGTAAGGGGATCGCCGGAGGCGGAGGGGGCAGGGCGAGGAGGCGGCGGCTTCGGGTGGTTCCGGGGCGGTCCGCTTCGATCCCCCGGGGTCCCAATTAGTCGCGTGTACTACACGGGATTTCGCCAGGGCGCGCTCTCCGGGCGGTCGCCGCTGTGGAACGGAATGCTGCCGGGCGGGGCGGGGAAGGGATTGGCTGGTGGAGAAGGAGGTGGAGGAGGGTGGAGAAAGAGAAAGAGAGAGGGTGAGTAGAAATAGGGTGGGAGACAGGGGGCGGGGAGGAGCGGGTGGACGGGGAAGTGAGTGTTGCGGGAAGGGGAGAGGGAGGGGCAGAGATAGATTAGACTGCAGACGGGTAGGGGCAGGGAGGGACCAAGCGAGGGAGGGTGAGCAGCGCTGGGCGAGAAGGAGCGAAAAGGGGTGACGGGGAGGGACGAAGCGGGGGAGGGAGGGCGGCGCTGGGCAGAACGGTGGCGAGGGGTGGGGCAGGTAGGGGCGAGGCCGTAGGCAGAGCAACGGGAAAAGGGGCGTGGCAGGGAGGGGCAAGGCGCTGGGCAGAGCAGAGGTGAAGGGGCGAAGCGGGGGAGGGTGGGCAGCGCTGGGCAGAACGGTGGCAAAAGGGGGGAGGCGGGGAAGGGCGAGGCGCGGGAGGAGAGTGGGCGGTCCTAGGCAGAGCGGGGACGAAAGGGGTGGGGCGGGCGACATTTCGATACGATTACCGAATCGGCGCGTGTGATCCGCGCATTATGCATGCGTGGAGCTGCCGGCGCTGGGACGGCGCCCAGGGCCCCAGAGGCGCAGGGGGTGCGCCTGGGGGGGAGCGGCTCTGGTTGACAGGGCTGACAGGCCTCGCTGCGGTTATGCAGTTGGAAAATCCTAATGTAGCGGTAATTTTGACTGTGCCAACAGAAAAACTTACTGGAAAGGATACACGTTATATACGTAGTTGTAGTTAATTCCCTTTTACTCTTCATTTACCTTTCGGTTTTGCGCGGCCCCCTTCTCGGCTTCTACCTATCCACGCCTGATGGATCTACCAGAGGTTCCGGTGGTGAAATCGCCCAACTGCATCCCTCGGCGGAAATCGCCCAACTGCATCCCGCGGTGGAAATCGCCCAACTGCATCCCGCGGTGGAAATCGCCCAACTGCATCCCGCGCTGAGTTCCTCCTCCCCACGCATCCCAACTAATCCCCTTTCTCTTTTCGTTTTCTGAGAAGACATGGACCGACTCCATTCCTTTTTGTTCAACCGTTCTTTTGAAAAGAGTATACATTTTTAATGAAGTTTGCATTCCTAAGTTGCGCATGTAGATGCTCTCGCACCAGTCTCGAGCTGAGGTGAACATGGCAGAATCTTCGGAATTGTGTATGTTAAGTAAGCAGGGTAAGATGTACGACCTGCACGACCTGCAGACATCTGACCCTAGGAGTTGTGTAACAAACCTTTACGCGAAATTTCCGCAATATATGATTATTGGCAAAAGTGATTTTTTTAGCCCTCTTTATCCCCAAAAGTTTGTAACATTTTTCTGAGTCACTGAGGATAAAAATATAATTTGAAGCTAACGACAAATAGTTACGGCAGCATAACGACTGGTGGACCGGCAATGTCAGTGGAAGGGTCGCGAGAATTATTCAGAGCGACAGCTGCAAATTTGGGTGATACGTTAAACTTAGAGTTTCTGGATCTGTCGAGATAGAGTTCTTTGTTTATTTATTCTAATCGGGTATTTCCTTAGTTTGAATGATCACTTCTTAGGGAATTTAATAACAGAATCTGGATCAGAACGGCTACTGGTCTCACGATCTTTCATTCCTCATCAAGTTTCTCCTCCTGATTTTGGTGTCAAACGTTGTGTTCATTATGTACCTCACTGACCTACCCATAAATATCCAAGAGGTGACTGGAAGAGGTGGCTCAGTGCATTAATAGATGTCACTGCAGTCCCTCTGACTGGGAGGTCCTAGGTTCCGAGTCTCGACTGTGGCAAGATTGTCGACACTAGTTTGTCAGTTAGGTCGAATTCAGTCGCTGTCTGAAGGAGAAATCTAGAGGCTGGCTTCTCTGATCGGTAGTTAGAGTTCTTAGTTTCACCGATCAATACCAAAGAAATGCCGGAGTAGTACCCTAACAAACGGGCCACGGACCGCGCGCGATCTTTCCTTCATCTTCCTTGCCCTATCTTCTCCCCTTACACACACCTACACTAACATGCACAACACTACCACACATGCCGGGAGACAGGTAGGGAGGCTTAGAGCTTGTCCCGCCTGAGGCGGTGCTCCGCTGGTGGGAGATGCCTGGTAGGGGAAACCTCGCTATCCGACGGTAGGTCGGCTTTGGATCTCGCTATCCAGTGGGAGATGATCACCGCCACCTCCCGATGAAAAAATATGCACTACACGTACGGGACTAATGACCTCAGTAGTTGTGCCCGGAATCACTGACAACGAATCATTCAACAGGCGTTGGAGATGCACGGATTTTCTGATACAAGAGTTCGCCGTGTCAATAAGTGTCGAGTGATTAATTTTGTTTCCTAAAAGTTGGGTTTGTAGTAAAAGATGTCGACGTGCAGTGAGGCAAATGCCCAATCCTTCTGAGGAATGGTCTAATGCTCTATCCTAAAAAGATAACATTAATAACTAAAAACGAATGTTCTCGAATACAAGAACGACACTGAAAATGTCTGTAGATTCAGAACACGTGCGAAATTTCCCCTTTTCCCCTAAAGGAATCCCAGTGATATAGATGCACCAGACCCTGCGTCCATAAACCTTCACTGCCCCCGGCCATGTCGTATGCGCGAGAATGCCAATCGATATGGAATTCGTCGATATGAAAGGGCATCTCTCCAGACACTCCTCTTGAATTCTAATTCTTGTGATATTCAATGCAGGCACTTCTAGCAAATATAGAACAAGCATGTTAGAATTTCGAGTTTTCTATTTATTACTTTATATTACTATCTAGTAGAAATAAGTTTGTTAGAACATCTGTGGGAGTGAAAATTCTCGATTCCGTCAAATCATTTCATTATGATAATAAATGAAATTAGTTGATGTAATTAAAATGAAATTGAGTATTGAATGAAGTTATGTTTAATATTGCATTTCAATTTATTTAATTTCTTCGATATCTAATGAAATTGTTTTATACTTCGCGACTTACAACAAATCAAGCTATATTACTGATTGATTGCTCTCCCAATGAAAGGAACAATTAGGTTTTTCTAATTACCCATTCCATGTCTGCATCATTTACTTAGCACCATCAACATACCATGTTCATTATATAATGGATAATCAAAACAAGAAATATTCTCAGAAATAAAGAAATGAGACAGCTTAGATTACAAATTTGCAATGTTAAAAATTGAATGTGTATTTTCTCACACATTTTCATGGGCTCGTTCAAAATACTTTCTAAATTTGAACAGAAGAATCTTTTGTGAAAGTAAAAAAAATGTCCAATTCAAAAAGTCGTTTCGCCTGCTCTATACTACTGCCGGGATGCCAATAATACTCTTGTTGATAATTGCTTACTCGCTATTAAGAAAGTTCTTTAAAATTTAACATATTTTTTCTCAAAAACCGCTACATTTTTTTAATTTTTTTTCCACGAATAGAATAAGGGATAATTAAATGAAAGTGTGTTTCATTTTCGTTGAACTCTCTGAATTTTCCAAAATTACAAATTCATAACTAATGCGAGAAAGAATGTGCTGTTCGAGACCAGTACGTTTTTTTTTTTTCGAATAAATTCATAAATAGCTTGTGAGCGTAGGCTGTTCACTTTCATGTCGTCGTCAATGTTAGCGAAAGGCGGCGTGTCGCAGCTCTCAGCGCCGGAGCGGCCAGCAAAACCACTTTTCCTGGGACTGACTGCTGGCGCGACACTTCGACCTTCGGCCGAGCGAGCATCAGCGTGCGCTTCGCTGCGATTTCAAATACGTGGGAAATGCGAATCTCGTCAACCATGGCTGGGATTCCTCGAAATGCCCTGCGTAGCGAGGTTGCGAATCCCGCGGCCCGCGCTTAGCGGATTCCGCTGAGCAAATGCTCGAAAATTGCGCGGCTCTCCGCGTCTTCATAACTGAAAATGAATTGCGTGTCTTCTTGTTTACAGCACTTGACCTGCCTTACTTTATCGTTTTATCGGGATTTTCGTTTCATTTAAAATTGTTCTAGCGTTCTTATTTTGCTGCTATTCTCAACATTTTTTCTTGTTATTTCCAAATCTCGTCGAAACTCATATTTTAAGTTGTTTCAGTTACTCGCAGAAGTGGATTATTTCTAGCATTGATGTTCTTTGGAGATGTTAACGTAACTTATGACTTTTTTCATTCTTATTTAACAACATTTTGGGATTTAGTGATGTAAAAACTACACTTAAATCTTGAATATTTCTCATACATAGACTCTTTCGTTTTTTCTCAAAGTATTAACGTCTTACTATGTACAAAATTCATTAGTAAAAAATATTATGTTCACGTATCTTAAATTATGCTGTCATAGTACGTTCACGAAATATTTTTTGTGAAATAGTTTTCTGAAACTGTCCCATCACTGAAAATGGCTTTGTAAATTCTATTTCATTAACGGAAAACAAGAAATGAATCAAACAATAGTATATTGCCAATGTAACTACTCAATGACTGTAATAGGCGATTGTGTACTATTTATTAACAATTATATATTTTATCTTTCTTACTAGAAGTTTCATCGTTTGTTTCCATTTTCTGCATTTTGTTTATTAAATAGATTAGTTGTATCATTGACAAAATATACCAAAGTGCGTATCGATTCAAATACGGAATGCGTTTCCACGGCATCGCTTTTTCTTCGAAAGCGCAGGAAAATAACAATTCTTGGTATGAAACCAGTCATTGAAAAAATTAGTAGCTACAATTTCAGAAACGTTTGCTCTTTGAACGAAATGGCTGCTGGAGATTAAAGAGATATCAGAGCTTCACTTTGCTTCCTCTGATAAATTAGTCTCCACGCGACTTCATTCACAGAGTTCTACGAACACAATTTTTTCCGCTTTTGGTTTAAAAAGATATATCTTGGTTCTCCTGGAAATTCTTAAATTTGCAAAACTACACCTTACATGGATACTTTTAAACGGGGTTCTGAGAAAATCACTGATAAGTTGGTGATATCAACACATTTATATTTGATTAATTTACTTTATGCATGATGAGAAAATTTTAAAACGGTAAATGTACGATACGTCTTTTTGAATTAAAGCAATATATACATATCGATTAAATAAACATTTTTGAATTAAAATATATGGCTTCTACGTTATCTGCAGCGATAAAATGGTATTCTTTCACAGCTTAAAAAAGGCAGTGAATAAACAAAAAGGAATCAATGAGGGTAAGTGGGGCATAAGGACAAAAGGAAACAACTAGGCGAGTGAGAAACCCTAATGCAGTGATCAAAGGCAACGAGCAATATGCCCCGTCTCCATTTTAATGGGAGGTGTGCAAATAATGTCTGTGATTTAGAATTCGACCTTGAATCAGAGACAAGGCCTGCCAGTTGAGCGCGTGGGGCGATGCCAAGGCCGGCGCCGGGCACAAGAGGGCGACGAAGGGACGAGCACGTCACGCCACGCGGGGGCGGCGCGGCGGTCACGAAATTAATTCAACAGCGTTCGAGCGCGCGACGCGCCACGCGGCAGGCCATCATCTGCGACGGACCCCGCCTCGCCCCGCGCCTCAGTTCACGCCCTCCTCGCTCACCTCCTCCCGCTTCCCACTTCGCTCCCCCCTGCGTCCATCCCCGCCCTGCTTGCCGCCCAACGCCACTTTGGACGCCGCTCCGCTTGCAGTCCCGACTCCTTGCAGCCACGCCCCTCTCAGTTTTCCTCCTTGCCGCCAACTCATGGGCCTGTCATCCTCAACGCTCCACTTCAGTTCCCACCGCTCCGTTACCCTTCAATTTACCCCTATCGGTACCCGTCTCACTATACGTCCTACCCACCACCCTACCCGTCCCGCTACCCGCCGCGCTAACCGGCCCCGCTACCCGACTCGCTACCCGACCCGCTACCCGACCCGCTACCCGACCCG
>BLKR01005634.1:55084-75791 GCA_011170035.1 Teleogryllus occipitalis | reverse complement strand
AGAGAGATAAATGATTATGGATGGATTAATGATTTGGATGGTTCCATCGTGGTATGAAAGGTCATATCAAGCCATAGCCACATACTAAAACACACACGGGACTCAAACGTGTTGGCTTCGGCCTTCGCGACCTTAGATACTGTTACTAACACCTGCGTCACCATGTTTGGGGTTGAGAAAGAACCCGATAATCAATTGATTGATTGATTTATTCATGTTTCCGGGCGATTCAACTGCTCTGGTCATTAGTCCCGTTAGTGTAAGCATGTTTTTTTTCTCGGGAGATGGCGGTGATCTTCCCCCACTGGATGGTGAGATCCGGCGCCGACCTACCGTCAGCTAGTGGGGTTTCCCCCTAACCAGGACTCTCCCACCAATGGGGCACCGCCCCAGTCGGGACATGCTCTAAGCTGCCGACCGCTCTCCCGCAATATGTGGTTGTGTAGTGCATGTTAGTGTAAGTGTGTGTGTAAGGGGAGAGGATAGGACAAGGAATGGGAAGGACAGATCGCGCGCGGTCCGTGACTCGTTTTGTTAGGGTACTGCTCCGGCATTCGCCTGGTGTTAATAGGAGAAACCACGGAAAACTACCGATCAGAGCAGCCGACCGCTAGAATTCTCCTCCAGACAGCGACTGAATTCGACCTAGCTGAAAAGCTAGTGTCGAAAATCCTGCCGCCGTGGGGAGAGGGAACCTAGGACCTCCCGGTCAGAGGCGCTGCAGTGACATCAGTTGATGCACTGAGCTACCGCTCCCGGTCCGATAATCAAGAAAATGTACAAACCACAACTGTACGAACCCCGAATGTACATCTAACAACAAAAAAGGGTTGAGAGAGGTCAAGCATCGACGAGAAGTTAACATTTTTTTAAAAAAATTAGAAATATTCCATTTACACATTTATTATGCAAATCCATGTCCGGGCAATTACAACGTCAAACCGCCAGCTTAATGTTCCGTGGCTGCCAGGCTCCAAGCGGCGAAACAAACGCCGCTCAAACAGCGTAGCATGCGTCCCTAACTAATGAACAAGCCTCTACTCGTATAATGGATGGCGCAGAATTTTATTTTTGACAAAATGCCACCCTTTATTCGATGAAGCTTTCCATAAAAATATCCCGCATATTCCCGAATCATAGCCTTCACGCTCGCCACAAAATTAAGCCCGTGCGTAATCTAGAAATAATCCTAATATTAAAAACGTCGTGTTCGTGATCTCCTTGTTATCCCTTCTCTCTTTAGCTGATTGCACATCGCTGTGTTATTTTCAAGACAAACAGTAGTGAACATCGCATAATTCATTTTGTATTTATATAGTCAATCTTTTGAAAGACTCTATGTTTACATGCACAGATGATGTACTTGTATTATTAATTTTTTAAACATATTGTACTAAGTTTTTTTTATTTGAAAATAAAATTCAGTTAAACTTCAGTTTATGGCTAATAACGTTGGTTTCATTAATTTTGGCATGCACATTTATATTTCTAATGGCCGTTTACCGATTTGTTACAATCAACCCAACGTCGATGTGAAGAAAGAAAAGTATTAGGCAACTATATTTCCGGAAGTATTTTCTACTGACACTAAGGATTTCGATGAAATGTTGGTAACGCTGTTAGTCCGAAGACAACAACACTTTTATTAACACCGTTTAATAAAAGGGCAACTCACGCATACTCTTTATCTTCCTAGAGACTACGTTAACCGCTTTAGCACCAAATTCTACAGCGAGAGAGTGCAGGTTTAAACAATCCTCACTGGCCAAAATTCAGGCATGGAAATATACATAAAGGGAGCAAAGAATACTCAGTGCAACAACATAGCTCGCTCGTGGCACATAGCGAAGTCGCTAGATTTTCACCACTGAGGTCCGTGTTCGATTCCCATCGATTCTCATGTGAAATTTGTTCCTACAAAACGAGTTTTGTTGCTCCACAAGGGCGAGTCCAGCCTCTGTGAAGTGTCCTAAACCCCACCCCTATCCTTATCCCTTCCCAATTCTGGCCGCTGGGACACAGGAGTCGCGTACGCGAAGATGCTACCTGGCGGTCCTCTTGACAACTGACTGCGACGTGATATGTCACTATGGTTGATTACTCCCCAATAGCGCACATTAATGGAGGATTACTCCCCAGCGCAAAGCGCTCAACGCCCCTTAAGGGGCTTGAAGACTCGTTGCGGCAAGTTGTAGACGCAACAAATTTAAAAAAATTCCAGATATGCTTCTTTACAGTTATTCAAACTTCTATTAACGTTAGTTATTCAAACTTGAGTCATTATTGACATAATGGCTGGATTAAATGCTAGGCGGGTTACTACTGTTACATGAGTAATCATGTTGGGAATTAATTTAAGGAAGATTTGAATACCTTTCAGCATCTGCCAACGGCTTTCCGCATCTCACTTTCGATATTTAATGATTCCGGGCGTGTCAACTGCCGTAAGTGTAGTACATTTCTTCAGTGGGAGGTGGCGGTGACCTCTAGCTGAATGGCGAGAGGGCAGTAAACATGCAGTAGACTTACGGAACAAAATACCTTAGAAGCTGCGGCGCCCGGAATCACTAATCAAGCAAGCACTACGAAGAAGAATTTCTGAACCTCTTCGATACCCTCTGAGAAAAGAAATCGATGCATGTGCTCATGCGATTGAGGTCACTTTATTTCTTTTGATTTGTGAATGATTCTTTTGGTTGTGCTCTGCTAAAATTAGTAAGTCTCATTATTTTGTAATAAAGCATTTCCGAACCCATACTCAACTAAACTTTGTGTCTTCTTTCTGTGTGAAGAATCAACTTCTGAAGTTTTGCAGTTGTTTTCTTTCAATCAGCAAAGTATATCGCAGTGGTCTCCAAATTACATTCTGCGAACCGGTTCTAGCTCCCAATGAAGGTTCAGGCGGTACTCGTAACATCCAGACCAAGGCCTCCGAAGTGGACGGTGGAATAATTCAGGTGCGCTGCTGAAGAGATTGGTTTGTGAAGCAAAGATTTCTGGGTTTATTGAGAGAGTCGAACCATGCCACTATTCAGGCAGGGTGTGCTTCAAGGATAATTCAAACGTAAGGTAATTTAGACCATAACCTCGATATTCCCCCCTTCAGTCGTTTTTTAATTATTTTTTTAGGTCGCTTTTTAACTGCTAGGTCATGTAGTGACTACTCTGATTGTTTACATTGGGGTAACTGTAGGGAGAACACGACACGTAAGGACAATACACACACAAAAACACACACACACAAAAAAACACACACACAAAAACACACACACACACAAAAACACACACACACACAAAAACACACACACACACACACAAAAACACACACACACACACAAAAAACACACACACACACAAAAACACACACACACACAAAAACACACACACACACAAAAACACACACACACAAACACACACACACACACAAAAACACACACACACACAAAAACACACACACACACAAAAACACACACACACAAAAACACACACACACAAAAACACACACACACAAAAACACACACACACAAAAACACACACACACAAACACACACACACAAACACACACACACAAACACAACACACACACACACAACACACACACAAACACACACACACAAAAACACACACACACAAAAACACACACACACACAAAAACACACACACACACATGCCCGAGACGGGATTCGAACCCGCGAGCTTTTGCGCCAAGGCAGATACGGCCCTACAACCGGCTATCCAGGCTATCGGCTATCCAGACAGGCTTTATTGAATTTTATTTTACCTTGCCAGACAGTACAACATTCAGCCGCGAGTCTCTTACGCTGATTGGCCGAATAACTTTGCATCAGAAAAATGTGAAGGGGGTAACTTTTCACTTCCCAATTAGTGATTTCGTTAGGTGAAGCCTTGATCCAAGGTTATTGCGAGTAAAATTCATGACAATGACAGGGTTTAGAAACGAATACAATAAGCGATATCCGTAAATGTAAAAAATGTTCTAACCTTATGTAATGTTGGAGATATTGAAGGAAAATATGAAATGGTAGTCTGTTTCTTAGGCGGGAGAGTGGTGGTTGATAAGTTCATATTTCGTAAGTGACTTCTCCTTGTTTGCGATTTAAATTTTTGTAGAAATTATGAGCCAGTTTCGTAATAAAAAAGTAATTGGTGCTAATATATTACGGTAATACCGTAAATAGTACAATATCAGATGTTTCAAATTGGTTCCGAAATAACAAATTAATAGTAAACGAAAAGAAAATGGTTTTAATGCAGTTTTCCATTTCAAATAAACAATTCTGTGCTCCATTGAAAATGAACAGTTTACCATTGACTGATGTTAAAGCAACAAAATTTTTAGGTCTCTCAATTCAGTCAAACCTTAAATGGAACGTCCATTTAAATGAATTGAACACAAAATTAAGTTCATTATGCTACGCGTTCAGAATTCTTGCAAATTCAGTCAGCCTTCATACTGCTCGTTGTGTATACTTCGCGAATGTTCATTCCCGCCTGAGATATGGCATAATATTCTGGGGAAATACATCTTATAGCTCCCAGACTTTTAGATTACAAAAACGAATTGTACGAATAATAACCAAATCCCACCCACGTGATTCATGTAAGTCTCTCTTCATTAATCTAGGAATTCTACCATTACCGTGTCTTTTTATTTACGAATCAGTGGTTTTGGTAAAAAATGACTTGCTTAAGGGCGGGAATATTTTTTCAGAAAATGCCGAAGTCTATTACTATAACACTCGACGTAGAAATCATATTCATCAGGTGACAGTATCAACAGCTCATTACAAACAATTCACATACAATACATGTACATTATTTTACAACACTTTGCCAGATGACATTAAACGATTAAATTCAATAGAAAAGTTTAAATCACAAGTGAAGTCGCTGCATAACTGTTTCTATACAATTAGAGACTATACTGAGCATCACAAGAAAAGTAACATTAATTATAACAATGATACATAATGCATTAATTACCATTTGGACTGTATAAATGAGTATAAACAACCTGTAACAACTATTGTAAGTTGTTATTGAGTTTTTTTGTTTTTTTTTCTCCCTTTCAAAATTCAAAATTCAAAATTTAAGTAGTATATGACTTAGTGTAGGGATCACAGAATTTTGAAAATGTGCACACAATTCACTTTTCCCCATAGGACGTCATACGCAGTTTTTAACTGTTTTTTGACGTAAAATAAATAAATAAATAAATTGCAGGGTGGTTCTGAAGTGTCTTATTGCTGACAAACCAGAGGGCACTCACTGTTAATCTTAATATTTTATTTTGAAAGATTGTAATTTGTTTAATCTGATTGGATAGCTGAAATTCATACAGGGATACGTAAGTTAAAATCAGACGAAGAGTAGATTTGTAAATCGTTAAAGAGGGATGTATTTTTAAGAGTTGCGATTGACAATTGGACGTAAAATAGCTAAACTTCTATTGAGTTCATTTACTTTAGATGAAATGTGACTGTGCCAATTTAATCTTGTGTCCATGAGAACACGAGATAACGAATAGATGAATTTAGTGGAGAGCATGGAAAACAACAAGCCAGAGAATAATGGCGATAAAGTGCGATACCTTAAAGTAAATACTTTGGGTATTTATTTATTTATTGGAAATTATTTTTATTTTCCGTAATTTGGACCAATTTTCAATGTTTTTTAGGTGACGTTGAATTACACGACTTGCTGTGTTTAATTTTTTATTTGCATAAAAGAGGAAAGTATCATCTGCAAGTGATGCTGTGTTAGGTACTGAACTGGTAGGGATATCTGCAACGTACAAATTAAATAAGAAAGGTGATAATGGGGATCCTTTGTAGAACACCTGCAACAACAGCCCGAGGTAAAGAAATGAAGGAGTTAAGATGTACAAAGAACGTGTCATTCATTAGAAAGCTTGATATAATGATGTAGAGATATAATGGTATTCCAATTTTCCTTATTTTAATTTTAATCTATCATCGCCAACTCGAACAAACACCTGGGCGACGTCTAGGAAAACTGCAATTTGGAGGAAACCCAATTGAAATTAATAGTGGACACGAACAACTGCATGGCACAGTCTATCTAATTTAAATATTTCTTGCCTCCTATTTTTCTTCCAGGATTATCTAAGACACGACGGGAATTGGCTGACCTTTATTATGAAGTATATTCCCTTTCACAACTTTGATTTTTTCCGAGAATTTGATTTTTAGTATAGGACTGATGAATATCTTTTGCTGCATTACATAACTTTGTCTCTACTCATCTGCAAGAAAGTAACTAGTGGTGCTAAAGCAGCACGTACTTTCTAGCCTTTAGTAATACTATTTATTCTACAACTCCTTTCCGAATTAACACATCTTAGTCATGGTTTGTAAAACTCGTTACAATTCGTACAACATTTCACAAAAACTAAATATTTTCAAGCAAATATCAACACAAATTTTACAATTATAACTGTTTTTCATACAGGTAAATCGTGTCCCAATAATAAGACGTAATTCACAGAAATTTGCTCCCGAGTTCTTATTGTATTCCAATTTGATACTCCCTAAAAGCTAGCCATATGTATTTCATATATTTCAAATAGGTTTTAAATAATTTCTAAAAGATTAATTTGAAAATGTATAACAAAAGCTCGAATGTAAGAAACGACTAAAGAAGTATAAAATAATATACTAATTCTAATTTCCGAAGCATCCAACTGCCTGGAATTACGTCCATGAAGCTAGGTAAATTCGGAACGGGCGATTATGTTTCTTGGCAAATTACATAAAAATACTCATATGTTAAAAAAATTCAATATTGCCTTACTTGAAGATCTATTTTTCATGTACACATTTCACTAAAAAAAATGTTTATCTTCATAATTGTAGTTGTAGGATTTTTCTATTAATTGATTCACAAATTTTGAAATTTCGAACCGTCAGGATTTTTAAACAGTACCTGTTATGAGACCTGCACCATTCCCTTAAACGTTTTTCAGACCATCCAACAACAAAATTTCATTCAAAACCGCGCCGTTTTAAACAACATTAAAAATTGCCTATATTTCATCTGCAAGAATCACGACAATTTACGCGGAAAAATTCTCAAATTTTCCCAAAATAGTACATGATCTTATTTCATAATCTGTCTTTAGGGGACAGATTTCATTAAAGGAAAAAATCTCTATCTTTATTATTTTAATTATAGGAAGACGCCGAAAAACTTGAACTTTTGCAATTTTCGAAAAATCTAGAATCTTCCCGTTCTTCGTTACCAGGGCCCTGTAATGAGTTTTTCTGCCGAAAATTCGCCGGTTTTTGAACAGTATTACATAACTTTCTTCTGCGTAAGCGGTAGCGAGATAGTAAAAAAAATAGCCGTTTTCCGGCGCACGATTACATTTTACTTTTTACGAAGAACTTCTTAAGGCGAGAAAATAAAAATGGGGGATCATTTTGTTTACCTCCGAGCCTCGGAGATTTTCTAAGGTGCTGAAACTATTGTGAGAGTGAATTGAACAGACTAGACTGCTCTTGACTGATTTTTTACGCCGATGCATTTGAGTCACTGTTACTAAGGTGCCTTTAGGACAAATCAACTACAGGTGAAGAAACATTCGTGATTGTAATTACCTCAGGAGTTGATGTACCATCACGAACTGTTGAATCAGAGTGAACATTTCCGCTTTGTAGATAGTTTTGCACCTGTTGGGATGTGATGTCCATTTACACGGGGATCCCAAGTTTTGTGGCCCCATGTTTTGGTCATAAAATTGCTGATGACCAAGTAATGAAGTAATGAATGTTTGCAGAAGATGAGTCAACGTCAGAACACTTTGTTGGTCAGAACTCAATATGTTGAGAGATACCGATATTCACTGGCGCATGAAGTCGGGTCTGCAGTTATTTTAAATTTCAAGACATATAACACTTTACTGGACATAGACACTTATTACAAAAACACCGAATAGTTTAAAACACTGCTTCATACAAACACAGACAAAAGACAGAAGACAGAACAACACTTTGCACAAGGAATACCGAACCAAGACTGGTTTGGCCTCTCCGGTGCAAGCGAAAGCGACTACTGATAACGAGGTGCACGGCTCAGCGGTCGGAACGAGAATCACCTTCCTTCGTTTGAAGATTTTGTGATAAAGTGCATTTTGAAACATATCGAGAATCATTTGTGAGTGAATGCAGTTTCAATTATTACCGAACAATAAGTTATATTTCAGAATCACTTATCAAGCAATGGAAAGCGTTTCTGATTAAGAACTTACTATAAAAGAAGTATTACCAAAGAAAAGCTAGATCTTGTTTTAAATATTTTATTTTAAATTTGTCAAACTTTTTCATCCATGAACAAAAACTAGGCATGTTTCAAAGCAAAGAAATTGTGTTATATTTACATGGTAAGGAAAATTGGAAATATGGAAAACGTATTTTCCCTAAAACAACTTCAGTTTTACAGGCTGTGTTGGGAGTAGAGCCCAGTATAAGCGAAGGTGGCCGGCATAGGCATAAAATGTCAAAAAGGTTATAAGGCATAAGAAAAGTGACCTATCTCTCCAAAATACTATCCGAAAAACGCGTATTAGATAGAAAAGTATTACATTAAAACAAACAAATCGTGTTCTACAACAAACCTTCGAAAAAGTTCTATAATACGCTTTAGTATTAGAACACTAGTAGGGATATGTGACGTACTAAAACTTTTCCTCTCCTCAGTGATACTAGTTATTACTCAACATTTTTCATAACATCATAGAGAGATCTAAAACTAAAGGTTATATTAAACTGAGAAAGATATCTTTGGCTTTAATATTGAAGAAGTAACACAGGTTCCACAGTAAATTTGAACTTTACAATTTTCAAAATTTTAGAAGGTTTAAGGAAAATCAGGACTCAACCGTTTTGTAAACGCACTTTCTTTTCTTCCAGAAAAATAAAGAAAAAAATTACAGCAATTTTCCAGAAATTTTTGAAAATTTCCTACGGGCTGAGTCTAATCCTGACTTGCGCGCGCGTATGCGTGTTTGTGTGAGTGTGTGGAGTTACAGCTTAGAAGAAGAACCTTAAACACTGATTTTGATGTCAATAATTCGAGATCGTATTGTGGCGGTGCATTCAATACTTTTTCGTATACCATCATTATAAACGACCCTTTTCGATACCCCGAATCGTGCATAATCCAGTATTTTATCGCACGCTACATGACGTCATCACCATTATTAAACGCGACATGACGTCATCACACATTCAGCCAATAGTAGCGAGAGAATTGTGGGGAGGTAGAAGAAGACGGAACAGCCGACCACCGTTTTCTCGCACGGATGTCAACAATGCCATCTTGAATTTGATTTCCAGAGGGCGTTGGATGTCAAGCACTCGAGACGTCAGAAGAAAGTTGTTTCGCGAAATTAAGTTTGATTTTCTTGTAAATTTATAATGCTGTTATACAAAAAAATAGCGTATGCAACTCGTTTATAATGTTGCTTTATTGCATTCGTACAAATTTGAAAACTCGCTCCTAACGTCGCTCGTTTTCAAAACATGTGCTCATTCAATAAAGCTTAACATTATAAAGTAATTGCATAAACTACTATTTTCGTATACCATCATTATAAACGACCCTTTTCGATACCCCGAATCGTGCATAATCCAGTATTTTATCGCACGCTACATGACGTCATCACCATTATTAAACGCGACATGACGTCATCACACATTCAGCCAATAGTAGCGAGAGAATTGTGGGGAGGTAGAAGAAGACGGAACAGCCGACCACCGTTTTCTCGCACGGATGTCAACAATGCCATCTTGAATTTGATTTCCAGAGGGCGTTGGATGCCAAGAACCCGAGACGTCAGAAGAAAGTTGTTTCACGAAATTAAGTTTGATTCTCTTGTAAATTTATAATGCTGTTATACAAAAAAATAGCGTATGCAACTCGTTTATAATGTTGCTTTATTGCATTCGTACAAATTTGAAAACTCGCTCCTAACGTCGCTCGTTTTCAAAACATGTGCTCATTCAATAAAGCTTAACATTATAAAGTAATTGCATAAACTACTATTTCCTCTCTGCACAATAGTATAGGGAAGAAAAGTAAAAATATTTATATTATCCCTTTTTGTGGTGCCTTGAAGACCAAAACCCACAGATCGGACAAAGTAATATGAATGTTAGTTATTGTTTTCGAATTTGTTCATTAACAGACAAAAAAATATAAGAAATTTAATTTTTGAACCTCTTATGCAAGGAGATGGGAAGAGGATGTGACCCAATGGTCAATACATAATTATTAATTATTACTTCTTGATGCAATTTTATTTTAAACCTCTTGCCAAGGATAGTTTTTTTAATCCAATGTTGAATCGTAGAATTCTAAAGGATAATCACATTCTAGATGGCATATGTAACCATTAAAACATTCGAGGAAATACTAGCGCAGCCGCAATTAATTTCAAAAATGCATGCGTTTTGGGAATATTAGAATTTAATTACGAGAATGAGATTTGCGATATCAACATTTTTAATAATTCTCGATGAGTAATGAACGATAGGCATTATACACATTTTTTAAATGCTCTAAAAATCTACGTCCAGTACATGTATTTCAGGATGTGCATTGTTAACAGTATTCCGAATGCGATATAGAATTACAACGATGATAAACCGATTTGAATTTACAATCCTCTATTCGCAGAACATTTGGTATTTCCGATCACGAGGCAGTATGCCTCCTTTTTGTGCCTCTAGGTAATATTATTTCCAGAGATGGAATTTACTCATGGCGAAAACACTACGAACTGAAAGATGCAGTATCTTCGATACACACAACTTCAAAAAAGAGTTTTACAGCCAAGTCATTTCTTTCAAGATTCTGTGTAAAAGTAAAGCAAATCATATATTAATTAATATATGTATTTCATGAAGATTTGGAAACAGAACTATTGATTAAGATTTGAAGATACTGCCTTCTTAATTTCCTTTGAAAATGAGTCTGAATTTTTTGGATATAAGTTAGTATATGTAAATCCAATATTGTCTTTGTGTATATATTTTTTTTAATTAAACACTTACGTACTTAGCACTTATTTAGTCCTGTACAAACATGCTTGGCTCTTTTATACAATCACGCGTGATAAATAAAGACAAATTTTACTTGTTCCATGTGCAATGGTCACCTTTAAAAATGTGAAGAGAGACAGTTAAACAAGTCACATATTTTACTTTTTTGAAATTGAGCATTCCCCAATGTTCTCTAAATAAACATATTCCAATACAGAATTAAAGGTTTATATCTTCTTGTCAAATGGCAGGATACCACCTGACTAACTTTCCGTGACCCACAATAATTTACATCTCCTGAATTCCTTCTGTTCTTTCGTATCTCAAAACTGCGTAAGATGGCTAATTATCTGTTGATCTTCATTATAACATTGCATAAAGATACTAAATGTATCCCCCTCACATTTTTCGTCGTGTTAGGGGCCTTGATATTTTCCAGCTCCAGGTAATGGAGTTGGAAAATACGGTTCTTTTGTATTACAAAGTTACAAGTTACAAGTTACAAGTTACAAGTTACAAGTTACTTTTTCGCCTTGATATTTTCCAGCTCCAGGTAATGGCGTTGGTAAATACGGTTCTTTTGTATTACAAAGTTACAAGCACAAGTAACAAGTTACAAGTTACAAGTTACAAGTTACTTTTTTGCCTTGATATTTTCTACCTCAGGTAATGGCGTTAGTAAATACGGTTCTTTTGTATTAAAGTTACAAGCACAAGTTACAAGTTACAAGTTACAAGTTGCAAGTTACTTTTTCGCCTTGATATTTTCCAGCTCAAGGTAATGGAGTTGGAAAATACAGTTCTTTGTATTACAAGTTACAAGTTACAAGTCACAAGTTACAAGTTACAAGTTACTTTTTCGCCTTGATATTTTCCAGCTCCAGGTAATGGCGTTGGTAAATACGGTTCTTTTGTATTACAAAGTTACAAGCACAAGTTACAAGTTACAAGTTACAAGTTACAAGTTACAAGTTACAAGTTACAAGTTACAAGTTACAAGTTACAAGTTACAAGTTACAAGTTACAAGTTACAAGTTACAAGTTACAAGTTACAAGTTACAAGTTACAAGTTACAAGTTACAAGTTACAAGTTACAAGTTACAAGTTACAAGTTACAAGTTACAAGTTACAAGTTACAAGTTACAAGTTACAAGTTACAAATTTACAAGTTACAAGTTACAAGTTACAAGTTACAAGTTACAAGTTACAAGTTACAAGTTACAAGTTACAAGTTACAAGTTACAAGTTACAAGTTACAAGTTACAAGTTACAAGTTACAAGTTACAAGTTACAAGTTACAAGTTACAAGTTACAAGTTACAAGTTACAAGTTACAAGTTACAAGTTACAAGTTACAAGTTACAAGTTACAAGTTACAAGTTACAAGTTACAAGTTACAAGTTACAAGTTACAAGTTACTTTTTTGCCTTGATATTTTCTAGCTCCAGGTAATGGCGTTGGTAAATACGGTTCTTTTGTATTACAAAGTTACAAGCACAAGTTACAAGTTACAAGTTGCAAGTTACTTTTTCGCCTTGATATTTTCCAGCTCCAGGTAATGGCGTTGGTAAATACGGTTCTTTTATATTACAAAGTTACAAGCACAAGTTGCCAACAAAGGGGGATTCCATACAAGATCAATAGTTTATCAAAAAATGAAATTCTTCGTTCATGTAGTGGATGGACCAGTATTTGGTGAATGGAGTCTGCAATAAGAATCTCCGGTAAGAAAATATGTGAGTAAATTGACAAATATTACTGAAGGATGATTGATGTTTCCGGGCATGTCACCTGCTATGGTCATTAGTTCCGTTAGTGTAGTGATTTTTTTAAATACCTTGAAGTGACGGTGTTTTATCACCGGTGGATGGTGACATCCGGCGCCGATTGATTAAATGATTATTAGTGATTCCACGCGCGTCAACTACTAGAGTCATTAGTTCCGTAAGAGTAGTGCATTTTTCTCGTGAGTTGGTGGTGTTCTTTCTCCGCTGGATGGCGAGATCCGGCGCCGATCTACCCTCAGCTAGCGGTGTTTTCCTTATTCAGGTATCTCCTGCCAGCGGGGCACCGCACATCCGGGAGAAGCTCTAAGCTCCCGACTGGTCTCCCGGCATGTTTGGTAGTATAGAATATGTTAATGTAAATATGTGTAAGGGGAGAGGATAGGAAAGATCTCGCACGGTCCGTGGCCGGCATTCTCTTGGAGTTGGTCGGAGAAACCACGGAAAATTACCGATCATAGTAGCTGATCGCTCGAATTCTCCTCCAGACATAGACTGAATTCCACTTAGCTGACAAGTTAAAGTCGAAAATCCTCTCACCGTCGGGACACGAACGTAGGGCCTCCCGGTCAGAGGGGTTACAGTAACATCAGTTGGTGGCATCATTCGGTGCCGTCCTACGAGTCGACTTACGAGGAAATTCCCCTTCACAGACATTTCTTCCAGCGGGCCCCACCCCAGCCGAGTCAAACTCTAAGCGGTGGACTCGTCTCCCGACATGTGTAGAGGTGTAGTGCATGTTAATTGTAAGTGTATAAGTAGAGAGGGAAGGAAGAGGAAGGAATGGTCACACGGAAGAGGAAGGAAAAGATTGATTGATTGATTTTTTCGTGTTTCCGGGCGCGTCAACTACTGTGGTCAATAGTCCCGTTAGTGTAGTGCATTTTTTCTCGGGAGATGGTGGTGATCTTCCCCCGCTGGAAAGCGAGATCCGGCGCCGACCTATCGTCGGCAAGTGGGGTTTCCCCCTAACCAGGACTCTCCCACCAGCGAGGCACCGTCCCAGCCGGGACAAGCTCTAAGCTCCCGACCGGTCTCCCGGAATATGTGGTAGTGTAGTGCATGTTAGTGTAAGTGTGTGTGTAAGAGGAGAAGAGAGGATAGGACAAGGAAGAGGAAGGACAGATCGCGCGCGGTCCGTGGCCCGTTTGGTAGGGTACTGCTCCGGCATTCGCCTGGTGTTGATCGGAGAAACCACGGAAAACTACCGATCAGAGCAGCCGGCCGCTAGTAGCTTCAGACAGTGACTGAATTCGACCTAGCTGGAAAGGTAGTGTCGAAAATCCTGCCGCCGTCAGGACTCAAACCTAGGACCTCCCGGTCAGAGGCGCTGCAGTGACAGCAGTTGATGCACTGAGCTACCGCTACCGGTAGGAAGGGAAAGGAAGAGGAAGGAATGGTCGCACGCGGACCACGGCTCGATTGAGTACTGCTCCGGCATTCGCCTGGTGTAGATCGAGAAACCAGGAAACACTACCGATCAAGCAGTGGGTCGCTAGAATTCTAGCTCCGTCAGCGGGTGACTTCGACCTACTTTTTAACTAGATTAAAAAATCCGCAACGGTCCAAACTCGAACCCTACAGTTTGCTGGTCAGAATTGCTGCAGAGACAACGTCATTGCAGTCTCTGAGCTAAATTCAGCCTATGGAATAAAGGAGAACCAGACAACGATGCGATTGGCGCGAGAATGGAGTGGAGCGGGGACGAGGCGGGATGGAGGCGGAGATCATGTGGGAACGAAGATGAAGCGATGGGAAGCCAGGCGGGGGTGAGGCGTTCCGACAAGTGACGGGGCGAGGCGGTGAGCTACCTGGCAGAGACGGGAACGGGGCGAGTCGAGGACGGGACGAGTCGAGTCGTGGGCGGGGCGAGTCGGGGATACGGTGAGTCCGGAACGGGGCGAGTCGGGGACGGGACGAGTTGGGGCGAAGCGAATCAGGGATGGGGCGAGTCGACGACGGGGGTGAGCAGGGACGGGGCGAGGACGGGACCCGGCCAGACGGGTTTCGTATGTAGCGGGGATAGGGCGAGGCGGGAACGGGGACCGGTAGCGGTAGCTTAGTGCATCAACTGATGTCACTGCAGCTCCTCTAACCGGGAGGTCCTAGGTTCGAGTCCTGGCGGCGGCAGGATTTTGGACACTAGCTTTTCAGCTAGGGCGAATTCAGTCGCTGTCTGGAGAAGAATTCTAGCGGCCGGCTGCTCTGATCGGTAGTTTTTCGTGGTTTCTCCGATCAACACCAGGCGAATGCCGGAGCAGTACCCTAACAAACGGGTCACGGACCGCGCGCGATCTGTCCTTCCTATTCCTTGTCCTATCCTATCCCATTACACACACACTTACCACTTACACTAACATGCACCACACTACCACATATTCCGGGAGACCGGTCGGGAGCTTAGAGCTTGTCCCGACTGGGGCGGTGCCCCGTTCGTGGGAGAGTCCTGGTTAGGGGGAAGCCCCACTAGCCGACGGTAGGTCGGCTCCGGATCTCGCCATCCAGCGGGGGAAGATCACCGCCATCTCCCGAGAAAGAAACATTCACTACACTAACGGGACTAATGACCGAAGCAGTTGACGCGTCCGGAAACACGAAAAAATCAATCAAGCGGGAACGGGGCAAGACAGAAACGGGGCGAGGCAGGGATGGGGCGAGTCGGGGACGGGCGAAGTGAGTCCGGGAAGAGGTGGGGACGAGGTCAGACCGGTATCGTACGTGGCGGGGATGTGGTGAGGCGAGGAGGGGGCAAGTCACAGACGGGGAGAGGCGGGGACGGGTGAAGCGAGTCTGAGAATGAGGTGGAGACGTGGCGAGGCGGGGACGGGTGAGGTGAGTCTGAGGGTGAGACGGGGGCAGGATAAGGTGCGGAAGGGCGAGGCAGGAAGTGGGTGGGGCGATGTCGGCCCAAGGTACTGAGGGGCATCGCGGGGAAGAGGCGAGTCAGGGTGAGTAGAAAAGCGAAGCAAGCGAGAGGCCAAGTGAGGCGAATGGACGAGGCGGGCCATGCGAGAGGTAAAGCAAAATAAGGCCTGCGAAAGCCGAAGAGAGTCAGGGCTAGGCGGGGGTGGGAGTGGCGTGAAAGCGAAGCTGGATGGAAGCGGGAATGGGTCACCATTTCACAGGTTTCGTCTCAAAGATGTCTATCGGTCGAATGCAGCCGTTACCATGACTCTGGATGCTGGCCGGCCCTCCATGACCAATAAACAAACGTTAACCCGTCTGACGGGTCGGCCAAAACGATTCACTTTTCGAGAGCGGATCGGCAGCGGTAGCTCAGTGCATCAACTGATGACACTGCAGCGCCTCTGATCGGGAGGTCCTAGGTTCGAGTCCTGACGGCGGCAGGATTTTCGACACTAGCTTTTCAGCTCGGTCGAATTCAGTCGCTGTCTGGAGGAGAATTCTAGCGATCGGCTTCTCTGATCGGTAGTTTTCCGTGGTTTCTCCGATCAACACCAGGCGAATGCCGGAGCAGTACCCTTCCAAACGGGCCACGGACCGCGCGCGATCTGTCCTTCCTCTTCCTTGTCCTATCCTCTCCCATTACACACACACTTACACTAACATGCACTAACACATATCCCGGGAGACCGGTCGGGAGCTTAGAGCTTGTCCCGGCTGGGGCGGTGCCCCGCTGGTGGGAGAGTCCTGGTTAGGGGGAAACCCCACTAGCTGACGGTAGGTCGGCGCTGGATCTCGCCATCCAGCGGGGGAAGATCACCGCCATCTCCCGAGAAAAAACATGCACTACACTAACGGGACTAATGACCAGAGCAGTTGACGCGCCCGGAAACACGAAAAAATCAATCAATCAATCGAGAGCGGAGTCTACGTAGAATAATTCTCCTACAGCGTGGTAAGTGTTTTAGCCTGTTGTCCTCCATTTCAAAATAACTTTGACAATATAAATATGACTAACATTAGCTGAGAATAAGGTAAATTTTGCAAATTTCTCTGTATATAGCAGTTGTTTATTTTCAATACAAATGACTAAAAATTGCATATTTTTCCCCCAACAAATAATCTCATGTATTGAATTAATTTCAAGTGGCAAACACGGACAAATCTGACATTTTCCATTAAAAAAATCTCTAAAATGATAAGTAGCAGATATTTTATGTTTATTTCTTTCAGATGTTTCATTTTCTGTCGTAGGAGCATGTCACGTGGCAATTTGACTAATAATAAGTGTGAATACAGTTAATTCATTTACAAATTATTATCATCCTCTTTTAAGAAAATAGTAGTATTAGTAAAATCAACAATCAATCATTAAAGATAATCCAGACTAACAAAATTTTATGAAGAGAATAAAGACGAAATACTTTATAATTCAGTATTTTATTTAAAACAGTTCGTACAGGAGATTTTCTGCAACAAAAACTTTAAAGAAACGTCCTAAGATAATGAAAGTATTTTAAAAAGAAAATAGTGTACCTAAAATTTTTATTGTGTCGTTATCCCAACTACTCCAAAGGAAGTTTTATTGAAAAAAAACGATTGTCTCTATATAAAATAAAAGATTACAGCTCAATGAACAGGCGTCCAAAAACTTTTATATATAAATATTAATACTATTTTCACTAATAATACAAATCTAGAACAGAAAAAAAAACACTAAACCATTTTCTTCAAAAGAAGAAACAATGTGAAAAATATCGGAAATAATGTCATGAAAACAAATAGTCTATTTTAATAGAAATACATAATTATATTAATTACGAAAACAATTATTCTCGTCGAATATAGTTTGCCGTGACACACGAATTAATTGACTATAACTTTTAAATTAACATACATTGATTTCAACGGCAACAATGACTGTTCTAGATGAGTCTTAATGTTTCTGATTTTCCTTAAATATAATTTTTAAGAGAATATAATGAGGTATCATTTTAATGAATCTAAAATTAGTCTTCTTTCAAGAGAGATGTTTATGATTCTGTTTGTGATCATATGAAGAAAAGACTGTCGACTGTGCAGTTTCAAAGTTATTTGGTTCTTGTTACTAAAAAACGAATTTATTTACTCTCGAAGAAACACAAGTTTCGTATGTGCCCTTTTTAGCATCAATTAGTCTCTTATTCAGATGACTATCTTTCTTTCGAGTGCAACAAGAACCCTTGTGAATTGCAACGCGAGATTACAGACAAAGGTTGGATCCACGCCGCATGCAACCCGTATCCCACGCGTTTGTCAGAGAAAAGAAAGAAACAACTTTTATTCCCAGAAGTAATTGCTGTGCTTACTGCGAAAATCTAGCTTCTTCTCCTTTTATCGAAACTGCAAACTTGCAACCGCACCCCATTGCATACTAAATAGTAAGACGTCTGTATCCAAACAGCACCACTTTTAGAAAAAGCTCATTCCCCTGCTCTGCACTCGTCCAGGATTACGTGCGCTATCTGCCCTAGAGGTCTATTTGAGTATTGACCCGGTGAATCGTCGGAGTTGTAAAGTAGCGTAAGAAGTTCCGTATGATGGCTTTGTAGAACTAGAGAGCATCATACACTCGGAGAGGTTAAAGGCTTTCTTTACCTCGACTCAGCAGCAATCGAATCCAGCCAGCAAAGTTCACCCAACGTGAGATACATTTGTTGAAACAAGTCCAGCAACCGTACAAAAAGGAGAGTTGACCGTAACGTACGAAGTCGAGCTCGCCAAATTTCATCTTCGCCTCCTCTGACTGTGAGCGCGACCAGCTCTGACTTAACGGCCGTTACATTGAAATGAACACAATCAGAACTCAAAACAATACGCACACACGGTTCGCGCAATGGCCAAGCTAAACGCGAACGAGCGAAATTGTTATTTCCAACTGAGTTGAAACGAGCCGTCTCTCTTCCCCCGCACTCACACACCCAAACACACACGTACACGTTGTTTTGCGTAAGGCACTTACAAGCTCTTACGATCGTCATTAAACCTTTTGTCTACCTGTTTTGACGGAACGTGATGGGCCGTCGTGAAGTAAAGCATGGACACGATGAAACTGGAAACTTTCCGCGAAAATTACGCAACAGCTATTTTCTGGACGTGGGCTTTTAAACCGACGCGCATGTGCTCTACTTTGTTTTCATTTAACCTCTGCGCGAGTAAAGTTGACGTAATACAATGTGCGTTCGCATCACTGCTACTACGTCAAGCGTTTGCTTTCGAGATGCCAGCATTGAAGAAGGGTTTGTGAATCCAGCTTCAAGTTGCGGTTGATGTGGCTCGTAACCGATTTTTAAGTTTCACTAACGAAAGGTTGTGATCTCTCAGTCTATTAAGCGGCTCATTACAGAGCCTTGTAAACTCGCGTTTGGCCGTTATCCCATCAAAGCGTGGCTAGTACCCTGGGACAATGACGAGAGAAGAGCATATTTCAGGTCATAAGATGAAGCTATCTCAGAGTGTATGGAGGTTTTTGAGAACTTAACGGCCACTTTTAAGTTATAGCCTTCAATATGAAGGCTTTGACTTTCAAATATATTAAAGCGTTCCAGTGTTGCAAGCTAATACTGAGAGGGGAAATTATGAAAAATAAGTTTGATACTTCATTTCTAGTTTATTCGTTATTTGTGTTCAAAAAAGGCATCTCATGTGGTTTAATAAGAACTGAGTTCTACTTTATATTCTTAGAATAAAGACCTGACTTGCGTACAAACAATGAGATCGACTTTTTTCAGTTATCCTAATACCCTTATCTTCATTACACAACTGAATATTTATAATATCGATTACGCATACGAATAGTGTAATTAATTATTTCACATCAAACAGTTATATCATGGTTTATATGCAATAAAATAGAAATTCTTTTTTAGTATCCTTGAAGTTATTATTATTAATAATATTTTTATGTTTATATTATTTTAATAATATAATTTAATAGGGCGACATTTTATATATTTTTATGTTATTAAAAAGATTGGAGTGGGTAGCCTTTCAATACTACTGTTGTCTCTTTTGTTTGAAAATATTATTCGTTTGTCACTGAGAAGAATTTTTAGGGGAAAGAGAAGATCTAATTCGCCCTCGCCTCTCACGAGTTGGTGAAGTAATAGGTCGTCTTTGTCAACTTTCTAGATTTACCCAGAGAGCTGACTGTCGACAGCCTAGCCGTCATCTTCAGTCTATAAGTATTATAAATAAAATACAAATATAATTTTGTATTTTATTCAGCTCTGAATAAATCTCGTAAGTGGACGAAGCTGACTTCAGTTATCTCATTATTGAATTACGTCAACAACACCTCATAAGCATTCCCACAATTCTGGGGAGTTCATACGTTCGGCGACTCGACATAGACCGCCATTTTATTTACAGATGCTCCGCTAATCAAAGGCGCCTCACAAGCTTTGTTGCTGATTTCTTGCGTTTGTTCGATTTGGTAAAAATTGGCCTCAGCAAATTTTTTAACGATTAAAATTTCTATCCAGCATTACTCGACACTTTCCTATTGGATAATGTTTGGCGTATCGAACAATAAGTGCATGCATTTCTTAAAGATCTACACAACGAGACCCACAAAACCCTTTCGTTGGGAACTTATCGCCTGTCCAATGATAACGTTAAGAAACCTATTCCAGCCTGCTGAATGACTAAAGCGAGCGAACACGTAACGAATAATATGATTAATAGTCGGCTGTAGTAGATTAATGTAGTAGATTAATAGTCGGCTGTAGATTCAATTCAATCAAACCTCAAATGGAATGTACGTATAACAGAATTAAACACTAAATTAAGCTCATTATGTTATGCATTCAGAATTATTTCTAATTCTGTCAGCCTTCATGCAGCTCGTTGCGTGTATTTTGCAAATGTACATTCGCGCCTGAGATGGCATAATATT
>BLKR01005634.1:0-54984 GCA_011170035.1 Teleogryllus occipitalis | reverse complement strand
TAGGTAATTATTACAGGCAAATTAAAAAAAAACTTGATGCAATGTGGCTAGGCCGAAGGCCTTTAAGCCATTACAATACCTACATTCTACAGCGTTCTAACCTTTCGAATTCTGGTATTCACCCCAAATGGTCTCTCCTTCGCATCAAAGCCGCGGAAAAGCGACCATAAGGTACGGCTGAGGAAAAAACCCCTGAAGGGGGAAAACCTGCCGTCAGAAGCCGAGTACATACTAATCTATCCGGTTTTTAAACCATTTATTTATTTGGCGCGGGCGTCAGGCATTCACCTTCCAGTGTTTGGCCTCCTCCGCACCTGAAAACAAACAGCACCACAGAAAATCGTCCGCACCAACGCCTCTGCCCTAACATTTCCGATTCCTACTTCCCTTCGCCTCCTAATGTGTTTTATTTTAACCGTTTCCTTTTATTTTATTTTATTTTAATTTTAATTTATTTAACTTATTTTAATTAATTTAATTTAAATTTATTTATCTTATTTTAATTAATTTAATTTAAATTTATTTATCTTATTTTAATTAATTTAATTTAAATTTATTTAAATTATTTTAAGTTAATTTATTTATTCTTATTGACTTATTTATCTACTTATACTTAACAATTGACTACAACTTATAATTTTTTTTGTACTGTTTACTAACCTAATATAATATTCTGGCATAATATTATTAATAATAATAATAATAATAATAATAATAATAATAATAATAATAATAATAATAATATATGGCATAACATTCTGGGGAAGCTCATCCTTTAGTGCCCAGACATTTAGATTGCAAAAGAAAATTATCCGAATAATGAAAAAATCCCATCCACGTGATCCGTGCAAGCCTCTTTTCATTGAGCTTGGAATCTTACCATTGCCTTGCCTATTTATTTATGAGTCTGTAGTATTTGTCAAAACTGACTTACTTAACGGTGGGAACATATTTTCATGTAATACTGATATTTATAGTTACAATACTCGACGTAGAAATCATGTTCATCAAGTGTCAGTATCAACAGCTCACTACAAGAAATCCACATACAATTAATGTACGCTACTTTACAATGCATTGCCAGATGAAATTAAACAATTAAAATTGGTACACAAATTTAAATTAAAAGTAAAAGATATAGTATAATGAATTAGTTTACATTTGCATTGTATAATTTTTAAAAAAGACTCAATATGCCTGTAACAAATAATGTACTTCCAGGTCAATGACCCCCATCTCGATCAGGTTTTTGTCCAGTTTCCCTGATCCATTGAGCAAATGCTGAGATGGCCCCTTGATTTGCTTCTGGACGTAAATGAAGCTTCACTATGCGCACGTTTTGTTGAACTGTCCTTTGCTTGTAGTGGTAGTAGAGCTTTGGGTGAGTTTCTATTTTGTTAACAATACAGAAAAATCAAGTCTGTTCGTTTCTTTACCGTTAAAAATAAGTTTCTATAATTTGGCAACGAGAATATCTAGTTTTTGAAATGTTAATCTCTCGCTTTTTAAATTTTTTGTTGTTATTATTATTATTATTATTATTATTATTATTAATCTTTCAACTATTAATAGTTAAATTGTGGGGAAGGGATTCTGAAACTCAAGAAAGCGTGCGCAGATGATTTTCTCCCCCATACGTCACATACAGTTTTTGACTGTTTTTGACTAAATAAATAAATAAATAAATAAATAAATAAATAAATAAATAAATAGTTTACTTTCAGAATACATTCGCTTCTCAGCGTCCCATTTTCAAGTTATGAAACATGTATGTATGTATTTCGCTTTATGGGACACCTTGAAGTGAGGTATGAAATACAAGGAAATATTTCTGGTCAGCAAAAGCGCTAACTCTGACGGGACCCCATAGATCTAAAAGATGTCACGTCAAAACCGACCAAAATCCATCTTGAAGAAACCTTGTACTAATAAAATTGCGGGTTCAAATGCACCTTTTATTGTCAGATAATGAGTCTTACTTTAAGCACATTTTTAATTAAAAATAATATTTTCCTGTAATTACAATCCTTCACGTTCAAGAAAACTGAACGTTAAAAATAATCAAACTGAGAAAACAGTATATGTGCATTTTCTGAATTACGTATGGCTGAAGAGAAAAAAAGCGAGACAAATAATATTGTGTTTAATTACATTTTAGTGGAAGAAACGGTGCATCAAATAAACCGAACAAACTGTTGGTAGTTACCTATTTAAAACGTGCACTTCCACCGTCTGTGTAAAACACATGTCAGCTTCTGATGTAAACATAACAGTGAGCAAAAAAACAGCATACATCACCACGGTGATATGGAAACTTCTCTTGTAAGGGCATTCGCGGTAGAGAGAACATTTCCAACATCCTCTATTTCGTACGTAATGTGAACGTTGTTTAATTACCCGATATAATTAATTAAAACATGGTACGCCGTTTTACACGATGTTCCACATAAATAATGAAACATTTATTATCCTTTAAGAGGAGTAAAATTTAAAAAGTAGTACATAATTTAATATTAAAACAATCAACAAATTATAATTTTGAATATATGAAATAAAATGGATGGCATCAATTTAAATTGCTTAATATAAATCAACAATTTTTATCGTGATTTAATCCTAATACTTTTAATACAATCATCGATTCAAAAAAAAGCGTTTTTTAGTTTTTTTTAAAAATCCCTACCAATTAAGTCATTTTTGTTTTCTAGTATCATGTTCTTCTTCATGGACGTTTTGATTAATGAAATATTCCGTAGCAATTTATTTGTAACTCTCATCGAACAATTTTCATTACCTCCGTTATTTTTCTAACTAAAATAGCACATAAGAATATAATTAGATCTATAATTTTCCACAAATTCTAACTAACCCTAATATTCAAAAGAATGCGTATTCCTCACATCTGCACCAATCCTAATGCCTATACTGACTTCCCACCACCCTGGTCAACCACATCACCCATACAGAATCCACAATACCAAAGTCATCCACCATACCAACATCACTTACATCTTCTGCATATACCATATCAACTAACGGGAGTGGTAGTTCAGTGCATAAACTGATGTCACTGCAGCGCCTGTCTTGACCGGGAGGTCCTAGGTTCGAGTCTAGGCACGATTTTCCACACTAGCTTTTCAGCTAGGTCGAACTCAGTCGCTGTCTGGACGAGAATACTAGCAGCCGGCTGCTTTGATCGGTAGTTTACCGTGGTTTCTCCGATCAACACCAGATTACCGGAGCAATACCCCAACAAACGGACTACGGACCGCCATCTTTCCTTCCTCTTCCTTGTTCTATCCTCTCTCCTTACACAGACACACTTACACTAACATGCACTACACTACCACATTTTCCGGGAGACCGGTCGGGAGCTTAGAGCTTGTCCCAACTGGGGCGGTGCCCTGCTGGTGGGAGAGTCCTGGTTTGGGGGAACCCCGCTAGCGGACAGTAGGTCAGCGCCGGATCTCGTCATCCAGCGGAGGAAGATCACTGCCATCTCTTGAGAAAAAACATGCACTTCATTTACGGGACTAATGACCTAAGCTGTTGACACGCCCGGAATCACCAACCAACCATATCAACTACAACCAAACAACCTCTTCAATTTCTTCGCACCACAACCACCATCTTCCAGTGACGTCACCATCTCCTCATTCACTACCCAACTCTTCCCCATCCATTCTTCATCAACCCCATCCTCCCCTACCCCTCTGCCTCCGCTAACAAACCCGACTCGAACGCCGACACGAATCTCCCCCTCCCACCAAACTTTCTCCTAACCAGCGCCGAATGAAGGGCAGCGAACCGCAGCAAACAAGGCGACAGGGCCCGCCGCAGCCGCTAGGCCGCCCAATTCGCAAAAGCATTGATCGCCAGGACTGCGACGTGACGCCGGCCGTCGCGGCGGCCAACAGTCTTCCACGCTCGCCGACACGCCCCAAGCACCACCGGCACCGCAAGACTAAGACACCAATGTAACCGCAGATGCCAACATCCTCGCAGACGCCAACGTCTCCACAGACACCAACGTCCCCGCAAACATCAATGTCCGCGCAGTCACCGACGTCGCCGCAAACACCAATGTCCCTGCAAACATCAACGTCCCTTCAGTCACCAACGTTCCCGCAGACACCAACGTCTCCACTGACACTAGAGTCTCGTAGACACTAACGTCCCCGCAAACATCAATGTCCCTGTAGTCACCAATGTCGCCGCTGACTCGATCGTTCTCGCAGATACCAACGTCACTGCCGACATCAACGTCCCTGCAGACTCCGTCACTGCTGATACCAACCTCACCGTCGACACCAACAAACTACTTCACCAGAAGCAACATCGATCTCGCTGCCGATGTAGAGGTTACCATCTTTCCGATATCTCGACTTTACGCCCGGCACCGACATCGCTCCTTACACCAGACACATCGCCTTTAGCAGGTCGACTCGGGTAGGCGAAATACTTTTCAAAATATATTTTTATTGAAGGACTTGGTTTCAGTTCCACTTGGTATTGCTTGGTTTCAGTTCCACTTTCAGCTGGGACTTCGTACGTGTTCATCTTTCAACTATCTTTCATAACAAAGCGTTAGTTCTCTATCTTTTACTACACGCCAGAAAACACAGTTGTACTCGTAATCATGGGTGATAGCTCCAAAAGCTGTTTACCTCTCTTACAGGAGCTTCCGCCATATTTGATGCATTGTTGATACATGTTTGATCTCAGCATTTGGAAGCTTACCATGTCACATAGTTCAGAGTTGATCCAAATGGAAAAAAAATTAAAGGTCCGAATGAAAAGAGAAATATACATCTCTTTAATTTTGATTTTGAAACGTCTCCCCATCTCCTCACATCTCTGGATTATCTCTTCAGTAGCTACTGCATTTTTCATTTTCCAAATGTTCTCCAAGCCATTCCACATGGGACTCGCAAATCAACGCGTCGCCCCGCGATGGACAAGGATGTGGCCAGAGGACGTCCTTCAGAAACGCTTCCCCGCCGCCTGCTCCAGCGCCGTCTCCGTCCTTGTGCCCGCCCCCGCCCCCGCCGCCCCCTCGCGCCTCAGCCGCCAGCCCGGTCACTGCCACCCTCGTCGCCGCCGCCGCCGTCTTCGATTTCCGATTTGTTTGGCGCCGGCGGGCCCCCGCGTCTGAAGAGATCTTGATTCGGAGGCCCCCACGATTTGCCACGCCCCCTCCGCCCCCTCTTCCCCCTGCGCGTCCTCCCCCCGGCCGCCAGATGTCTCGCGAAGATGTCCCTCTCTGAACCTCGCCCCCACGAACAGGCGAGAGAGATGTGACTTTTGGAAAATGGGAGAAAATGCGATATCTGCTGGGGAGGATTCTGAAGAGGGGGAAAATTGTCGAGAAAGTCAAAGTTGAAGCGTATCCATGTTCAACGCCATTTCTATTCAGACCGCTAGCACTCCATTTCCATTCAGTGAGCCAGCAGTGACCACACAGTTCGATATATGTGTTTGGCGAATGTGGTAGCGTACTCTTGCCTGAGTTGGGGCACAGTATTCTGTGGAGACATCTAAGGTCAGTTTGATTGCAGAAAAAATTATACTAATCTCATTTTCTGTTACGTATGAGTTAATTTGCTAGAATTAGAATGTTACACATAACATTAATACTTCTGGAGTGATTATCCCAAAATTGAGCCCGAATAATTTTTGGCGATCAATAATCAAACTTAGCGTAGATTGAGTACAAAAGATTACCCCAACATGTACTTTATAAAATAATTAGAAACATTCTTTTGAGAATACGAATTGTGAGCGTGCTGTATTACATTGCTAAAATCAAAATATAAAGTAAATGAACTAAGAGAAGAAGGAACGTCTTTGGACAAAATGTGGTTACTCATTTAGATTTACATGAATTGAATATAACTTTGGTTAGGATGGGCTGGAAGAGGCATTACGATTGTTTTTAAATTCATCCTCGGCAGTGATCTTATACGCAATACGAAGTAAACAGAGAGGTTTTTTTATTTTTTGTTGTAGTTTTTGTTTCTTTAAAGTCGCATCAACATCTAGGTCATTAGGGACCACTATTGGAGTTAACGGTATGGTAACGGTGGAGATGAAACGATATGATGATGATAAAGAGGTGAAAGGACGAACACAAATACAACCATGCCCGAGGTGGGACTCGAACCCGCGTCCCTTCGGTCCGAGATCGCTACGACACTACTACTTGAGCGATCTCGTCCACCGGATCAGCGAGAGTTTTTTGTTGATTATTTTTTGCAATTTCCTCAATAACAAATAATAAGTAAGGGGAGATGTTCTTACAGTTATTTTCAACAAAAGAATATGTATTAAACGCAATACTCTTAGATCACATGTTAAGGCTCAGTCAAATATTAAAAAATTCATATCAACGTGATTGTGGTTTGTAATTAATTGCACGATACGACTTATACGAGTGCTGTCACATCAGAAGTTCAAGTTTGTGGTTCAAGATGTCGTGCTATTTTTCTCCAGGATGTAAATATTGCTAAATATATGAATAATTAGGTCTTAAATACAGAAAATTTTCCTTCAATTCAATATTGTAATTTATTCCCGGGTCCACAATTGAACCTCCCCCTCCCCCGTGATTGGTGTTCTCCGGGTACCGTAACTGGCATTGTCATGCGACTATTAATAAAACGTTAGTAAATTTTAGAGAATATATACTTGGATATCACAGCAAATAATATCAAATGGCATGGTACCTACTTGGTTTCTTTCGATTCTTCTTCTCTTTTTTTTTTTTTTTAATTTTTGTGGGAATTGTAATATGGTGTTGTTGACGTTCTTGTGAGAAGAAATACAAGAGGACATCTTCGTCAATTTATTAGTTTTATTAAGATAGCCGGCTTTCGACGGCTTTGCCGTCATCGGCAGTCCCGCTGCTTTCGGCAAAAGTCGGTAGACTGTGCCAAAACTGTTTTAATTTTTCTGTGGAAGTCATTCGACGAAAGAAGTATTACATCATTTCACTTTAACAAAGTTCGATCTATAATCAACTGTTTTTTACGATGTCTTACTTAATACGTTAGTTTTAAGAAGTTAAGGGTTCTTACTCTGTTCAGATCTAAATATCACTTTGCATATCTAAGTCGTCTAAAAATATTTCTTTTAAAATGTCAATAAATAATATAATTCTATACACCTATGCGAAGTAAATTAATTTCAATAATGATGTTATTGTGTTTTGCGACAATATTAAAATTATAATTTAATGAACAAATTAAATTTAATGAAAGTGCTAGGGTTTAGGGACTCAATTATATGTTATCGGTTATTTGCTGCATTAATATTATTTTTAAATGCATCCACTCCTGTAACGTTTAATAGATTATTACAATACACATTTTGCAGTAAAACTAAAAATTCTTTGGTGGCAAGTTCAAACATGAAACATCTGAACCGGCTCTGTTAAAGCTACGAACATATTTTAACAGCTCTCGGAGAATTTTTTGTCGAAAGAGGAATATTTAGTGGTCCAGTACTATAGAGAAAACTGTGCGGGTCATTGCGCGGAAAATTGCGTGTATATGTTAAAAGTACGCAGTTTTTTTAATCTCAAATATTTACATTGTGGCTTCACATAAAGCAGGACATTAAAACTCATTCCCACTTTCACATCCGACCACAGACACGTTCATCCCGCGGTGAAGAGGGTGAGGGTGTTGGAAGCAAGGGCGACGGGTGGGCAGGTGAGAGCGGCGAGATTTGGACGAACGAAAGAAGATGGAGCAAAGAAGCGACGGAGCGGGGGGTAAGAGGAAAACGGAAGGTAAGTGCGATGAGGGACGGAAAGAGGCAGGATGAATTCGAGGATGAGGAGTGATGATGATAAATGGAAATAAGCGAGCAACGAGAGATTTACCGAGATTGGGGCTGAAAACGAGAAAACGAGATGAGAGAAGTGATGAGAAGTGAGATGTAAGAAATGACGAGAAGTTATAAAGTGAGAGAAGCGAGTTATCAGAAGGTAGAGAGATGTGGAGATCGGATTCATAGAGGGATAGTATTTGCAGAGGAAACTTTCAGTCCGAAACGGTGTGCGAGAGAGTGTAAAGGTGAGAGGGTGTCAAGGGAACAGGGTGTAAAGGGGAGAGGGTGTAAATATCAGAAAGTTTAAAGGGGACAGAGGGGTGTAAAGGGGATATGGTGTAAAGGAGACAGTGTGCAAGTGGGAGAGATTATAAAGGATAGGGACTGAAGAACCGAGGGTATGAAGGAGAGACGAGGGAAAGGGAAGAAGGTTTAAGGGGTGAAGGTGTGGAGAGGGGAGAGCGTGAAGGGAATAGTTTTTAAGGAGAGAAAGTGTAATGGGGAGTGAGTATAAACGAGAAAGGATCTAAAGGGGAAAATTTGTAAATTAGTGTCAGAAAAGGAGTGGTATTAAGCATATTGAAGGAAAAACCCAAAGAAAGAGATCCATAAGGAAGGGACCCAAAGGAGGGAAGTCGAAAGGAAAAAGGGCCAAAGGAAGAAGAGCCCAACGGAAGAAGAGTCCAACGAAGGAAGAGTCCAAGGGACAAGTGTGCAAGAGAGGAAAATCCAAAAGAGGTGAGTCTAAAGGAGAACAATCGAAAAGAGAAGGAAGTTAAGTCTACACGCACATACGAGGAATACTGGAACTTGTGAGACACCTACAACAGGAGAGGGAATACAGGTTAAATCAGACCCTTTGGAACGGATCGAGATTAAACGATTCGAGGCGAAAGGTTTGAAAAAAAGACAGGAAGGTGGAGAAACGTAACGGAATAAAGGAGGCAATATAGATGGGAAAAGTAGGAGCATAAAGCATACACAGGAAAATAAGACAAGAAACAGGGCGGATAGAAATGAATGGGTTTTGTGTGCCGAAAGAACACATTGAAGAATGGGCGAGGAGCACTGCAAGAATGGTGGGAGGAATGGTGTGTGGGCGGTGTGTGAGTCCCCCCTTTGGCGGGGGGATTGATTTGATTTGATTTTTTCGTGTTTCCGGGCGCGCCGACAGCTTTGGTCATCAGTCCCGTTAGTGTAGCGCATGTCTTTCTCTGGAGATGGCGTTGATCTTCCTGCCGCTTGATGGCGAGATCCGGCACCAACCTACCGTCGGTTAGTGGGGTTTCCCCCTAAGCAGAACACTCCCACCAGCGGGGCACCGCCCCAGCCGGGACCAGCTCTAAGCGCCCGACCAGTCTCCCGGAATATGTGGTAGTGTACTACATGTTAGTGTAAGTGTGTGTGAGTAAGGGGAGAGGATAGGACAAGGAACGGGAAGGACAGATCGCGCGCGGTCCGTGGCCCGTTTGTTAGGGTACTGCTCCGGCATTCGCCTAGTGCTGATCGCAGAAACCACGGAAAACTACCGATCAGAGCAGCCGGCCGCTAGAATTCTCCTCCAGGCAGCGACTGAATTCGACATAGCTGACAAATTAGTGTCGAAAATTCTGCCACCGTCAGGACTCGAACCTATAACTTCCTGGTCAGAGGCGCTGCAGTGACATCAGTTGATGGACTGAGCTACCGCTCCCGGTTTGGCGTGGGGAGATGTGAGGAGGGGCGGCGAGGCTGGTCAGGGAGGAGGGCATAGAGAAGGTGCGCAGAGGACGAAATGGAAGGAGCATGACGTGGGGTGGGGCGGGGCGGGGCGGGGCAGGCAGAGCGCAAGCGCGGTCTGGGGGCAAACGGGTAATGGCGCCACATCAGCGCTATCAGCGAGGAAGACGAAAGCTGGCGCGCCGCCGTTCAGGGAGAAACCTGGGTAATCTGGCGCCATCCGGGACTCGAACTCTAGATTAGCATGCTCCGCGCGGGCGGCCCGTCTCGCCATCTCCCCACCGCCCCCGCCCCCGCCCCGCCCCGCCCCGCCGCCGCTGCTCGCTTGCGCTCCCGGGGTACTGCGCCTCTTCTAATGACGCACGCCATCAGCGTACGCTTTATCTGCGACGTTCACCTGTTAACGCCCCCGGCCACCGCTGCCTAGATACCGCATCCGCCACCGCCCCCCCCTCAGCGCCTCGGCTCGCCTGCGCCCCTGGATTGCGTCGCCTGCCTCCCCCTTCCCGGACGCCAACGCCCCCTCCAGCTGTATTTCATTAAGTTTGAATTAAAATGTGGTTCATTATGAAAGAATTGCCTCGGAGGTGGAAAGTCAGCGATGACAGCGAATAAAAATAAAATGATTATGACTAAAAATGTTCACGTCTTCTAGGGGGCGCTCGATCTTTCTCTCAATTTTTTAGACACCGGTTTTGTTTGACTATTCCACTCATGTAATTTCAGCCAATAGCGTGCAAGAATGGGAGCCTACCAGCCAATTAGAAACAACTTTACCATGCATATTTATCAGTTATTGATTATCACCTCCTAGGAGGTGATAAATTTTGCGCCTTGTTTTTTCTACAGATAGAGGTTATGTAATCGTCACTTAAGACATATCTCCAAATAAATGAGGAGCACCATTCTTCAATTATTAATAAATTAAGATATAGTTGCGCTTCAAATTCAACATCTTCCTTAAAAATAAGAGAACAAAACACGTTACCTTCGAATTTAAACTTTAAAGATTGTGTATTCAATAACTGTGTTTTCAAGTAATTTCGCTCTTAGTTTGTCTTATATTTATTTTGTTGTTTATAATTGCCCTTATGTATATAAGTGGTTTGGAAATTGTATATAAATCCCTTCCTGGCTTCGCGAGTCGGGGATTTATCGACAATTTCCAAACCACTCGTGGAATTACCTTTGATAATGTGGGGTAATCTCGCCTACATGGAAACTCATTTTTCAGACAACCTGAGCTGTTTAAATATAACTTTTGTAAGTTTTTCCTCTGAGATGAAGAGTAAATGATTTCTGCAAAAACATCATCTCCCGCCAATACTTTCTTGTGGGGTCACTGAGTACCTTATTTGTTTCCTCTATTGTTAAAAATACGCTCTTCTATTCAGAACATTTTCGTTATTGCTGGAATGTGAATAACGATGCAAATGCGAAAAGACATAATTGATTGTCATTATTTTGCTTGAACGCTGTACTAAAAGATGACACTGTGTATGCCGTTAAAACAAAACCGTAGAAATGTGTAAGTTCAAAGTTTAATTTTAAGTTGAAATGTTTTTCATTTTTAGAGAATTATCTCTGTGGTTTATGTGGGTGAGAGATGAACACAAAGGATTATTAGTGAATAAAAATATTCAAGAAACCCCATTGTCTTTATTTATATCACATATATACGCCTATACTCGAGCATTACTTGATAATGATATCGACTACTAAAGAACACACGCCATCATACTTTCTTCTTCATTGATAGACACGAGTTGGGATACGTATATTTTACTTTAATTTTAATTGTTTTAGCAATAACAATTTCAGAATGCATGTTTGACAATCACATACATTTGTGTTCGAGTCATGAAATGACACATTAAAATGTCTAGTCGATTAGCCTAAGTGCTAAAATATGATAGCAGTAGTATCTCAGTTTACTGCACATTTCATTAACATTCATTTACATTCGAATTTAAAAGTATTTCTTAGCAGGAATAGTTTCTGTAGGGTAGAGAGGGAATACCTGTACCAAAATCCTTACACTGTAATCGGGTAACCTGCGTTTGCCCATCCGTCACTCACGATTAGACAATACCAATAGAGACATATGAAGTTACATTCGACGCGTCTCGGTGTCCTAGTGGGGAACTGATAAATATTTTTGCAGATCCATGCAGATGTGCTAAAAAGTCTAAAAAACGCGTGCTTTTTTCTTTTTTAAAAATCGAAAACGTGATTTGGGTGGCTTGTTACACCTACAGAGGTGATCAAATGCGCATTCGATTCCTGTCGATAAGACACATTGACTGGCAAAAATATTACCCCGTTCCCTCTTGGATATTCGGAAAGAAAACTACGTAATTTTACAGCTTCCTAAATTTTACGTAACTTACTTTCTTACACAAAAATAATGATATTCACTAGTTTTATGCTAATAATTTAGAAATGAATCAATAAGGGCAATTGTATTTTTATGCATTTAATATTAAACTGACACTTTCCCTAAGTAGGTTATTTCTTTTAAATTTTATATCAATAGTTAAAACATAGCCTCAGGGATGGCTCATAGGCAGCGTACTAGCTTCCCGTGTTGTGGTCCCCAGGTTCGATTCCCGGTCGAGGCAAAAATAGAGTTGTAACTTTCCTTTAAAAAAATCGTCCCAGTTTCTGTATCTGTGTGACGAAGAAAAGCTCAAGCAGGCGGATATTGCTAGTTACGGTTAAAAGAATACGTCATGTTCGCTTCATGTCGCTCTTACCCCCAAGCATGGGAATTTAACTAAGCCCAGGCAAAGGGAACAGCGGTAGCTGGCCGGTGAAGTCGGACTACCGACCCAATAACGCCAAATACATACTTATAACACATTTAAAATTGAAATATTCTCAACAGCAGAAGTCCCGGAACTATTACCCATTCTTTTACACCCGTCCTCCACTGTGTCTCCTGAATTCCTTCAGGCACAGCGCTCGTAAACACTTTTTCCTCCGGAGAAACGTTAATCGATATTTCCCTCGAGTTTAATTAAGTGAGGGCTTTTGTGGTCCCGCGACGGCGAGAAAAGCGAGGTTCTTTTGTTAATTTTCACCGGGGAAAACGCGTGGCATTCTGGTCGGAGGTGGAAAGGTGCCTTGAGCTTGTTACGTCAATGCCTTTAACTCGACGAGATCCTAACTTCTAACCTGCACAAAAAGTATTATGGGATTGTCGAACAAACGACGCCTCCAAGGCTTCAATGCTTCTGAAACGACCAATTACAGCTATCAGTTAAATTGGTTTTCTGAGAGAAAAAATACAATGTGATATAAATTAAGATACTAGTGATTCACTTTCTTTTCAACATACTGTATTAGTTAAAATGGTGGTTTACTACTACAGTTTTTACATAATTTTACTCATAAGAAAATTTTACTTTAATATTAAGTTTATTTTAATCATAAGAAACTCAAACTGGTAGAAGGGTAGCTGCCGCTTGTTACTTCAGTGTCTCAAATCTTACGTTTTCCTACTAATCTCTAATCAGTGTAAACGGTGTGGGATATTTCAGCAACAGACGTTTAGAAATCTACAATCCTTCCGAAACAATCAGTAACAGCAAAAACATCGGTTTTCCAGGTGACAAAATGTTTTCTTATGTAAGATGTACTAAACCAAGAAGTAACTGATTTAGCTCCTTTCTACCGAAAGTGATCGTTGTTTCTTGTCGCGAGAAATTGTGTGTTACAGTTAGCGAGGCGACGATAGCAATTTTTTTCAAAGTTGAAGATAAAATTAAATGCAAAATTTAGTGAGTGTCAAAAGCAATATTAATCAATTCTTTGAAACATGTGTCCCGTCACAAAATAGTTTAAAATATTATAATGTGTAATGAATGAAGATCCTAATTTAGGGTGGATCGCACGACTTCTCGTTGTACACCATTACAACATACGTGTCAAGCACTTGTTCAATATAAAACATTTTAATTAATCTCACTTAGAAATGTTTAATAGTGACTTATTGTGATTGCATAGTGATCTACTGTTCCAGAACTGGAAAACCTCCCTTAGTCTTGGACAATAAGTACAGAAGGTACAGAAGTTTGAGGTTTTCAATTTTCCTTGCAAGGCGTATGTAATACTTTTTTTGCTAACTTTTCCTCTCTTCCTTTTTTCCAAAGTAATTGCTCGGATTAAGCTAGTATCTATTTAATACTATCGATAAGAACATTTTAATTTCTCATATACGAAGTAACATACGTGATACTATGATATTACGTAAAGCTACGGCGAAAAGTGTCATTTTTCAAGTCAAAAATATATTTTGTGGATCGCTTATACCGTAAAAGTTGTATAGATCGTTTTTTCTTACACCGAGATGTAGTGAAATACTTTTTCCAGTACGCAGTTAATGTAGAATACATAATTTGTAGTTTCTTGATACCAAAAAAGAGTTCTGTAATTAATGTCATGTGAACTTTATTCAAAATCTTATTTTGAACAGCAAGTTGCAATTCTTAACTGTTCAAACTAACGAATATGTTTAATTTTCTGAAGTAAAAGTTTATTTTGTTATTTCTCATCTAGGTTGTTTCTAATATTGTAATGTCTTTTCGGAATTTTTGAAAAGAATGAGAAATAACATGAATTCAGCGCATTTCCTAGGAAAATATGCCAATAATGAACCAACCAATCTTTTAGAAATTATATTCGAATTAAAATAACAAATAATATGTTTGTTTCTAACTTCTGTTTTGAAGAAGAGTTACAAAAACGTCCATTTTCAGTGCACATATTCTTTTGAAAAGACTGAATTAACATCTTCCTCTATATTTTAATGTGAAGAATGATACTACTTTTTCCCCATTGACACAAGTTAAAAGCATATCTGAATTGCGCTGAGCTAACTTAGTATGCTATGCGTTCACACTTGCGTTTTTGCTTTCTATATTAACTTGCAAGAATGATAATTGAGTATCACACACTAAATATATAGAAACAACAGAAGTATATTAAAGCTTTATAGGTTTACTCTACTACACGAGGTGTTTTTGCTCAATTAATTTTGTTTTCTCCGCTTGTTTTAACTCTTTAACCAATCAACGGTTTTGACAATCGCAGAAACAAACTATTTTCAACGAGATAATGATCAGCTCCAATGAATTTTTTCTCAATTTCGGGATGACCGAGAAATTTAGGTATTTATTCCATTGGAATAAATACCTAAATTTCAGTTCCATTAACATTGGGAGTCTGCGATCTAAAGCTCTTACTTCCCCATTCTTCAATGTGATATGTGATCTGAGTTAAGCAGGGTACATAATGACCCCGAATATCGAGTGAAAAACGAAACCTGGCGCGCACAAATCTTTCGAAAACGCAAATATAATCAATTTCACTCCACAGATGCATCAACCTACGTACGGAATCCGCCGACCGATTCTCGAGGGCAACAAACATTTGCGGAGTCGCCATTTTGGCGTCAGTGACTCATCCGACTCCGAACGAGATTGCCGTCCCCGAGGCGCAATTTCCCAAGCAGAGTGGGGACGAGCAGCGAGTGCGATGGCGGGAATCGATAGGGGAAAATTAGCTTTCGGAACCGCCTTTCCCCAGGGATGCCGCACACAGGTCGGACTACGGCAGTGCTCTGCCGCCCAACAGACGCACTAGCGCGGCCACTCGACCAGAGAACGAAACTACCACACCGCTTTTCGATTGATTGATTGATTGATTTTTTCGTGTTTCCGGGCGCGTCAACTGCTGTGATCATTAGTCCCGTTAGTGTAGTGCATGTTGTTTTCTCGGGAGGTGGCGGTGATCTTTCCCCGCTGGGTGGCGAGATCCGGCACCGACCTACCGTCGGCTAGTGGGGTTTCCCCCTAACCAGGACCAGTGGGGCACCGCCCCAGCCGGGACAAGCTCTAAACTCCCGACTGGTCTCCCGGAATATGTGGTAGTGTAGTGCATGTTAGTGTAAGTGTGTGTGTAATGGGAGAGGATAGGACAAGGAAGAGGAAGGACAGATCGCGCGCGGTCCGTGGCCCGTTTGGAAGGGTACTGCTCCGACATTCGCCTGGTGTTGATCGGAGAAACCACGGAAAACTACCGATTAGAGCAGCCGGCCGCTAGAATTCTCCTCCAGACAGCGACTGAATTCGACCTAGCTGAAAAACTAGTGTCGAAAATCCTGCCGCTTTTCGAAGCAGTTCAAAATTCCTTTCGTGTCCGTCAACGGTAAGTACCCAACCGTCGTTTAAATTATCAATTGCGGAATTCTGGTTGATCCTGTGTATTAAAGAGGGACCAACCCATTGCACTTAACTATACTTGGGTTTTTCTAATGTGGCGGCTGAGGGGAGTATCTCCAAGATGGAATTCGACACGCCTTTTTGAGTCATTTGCAGTCCTGCTGCAAGATGTCGCATGATCGCGACCGCATCAAGCAGTGCTACAGATCCAGCGACTCTAGCGGCAGGACTGACAATAGCTCAAGAAGTCGTGCCAAATCCCATCATGGAGATACTCCCCTCAGCCGCCACATTAGAAAAACCCAAGTATATTTGTTCATTATTAAATAAAAATCCATAGTTATGAGGTGATATTATAACATTGCAAAATGTACCCCTTGTACCACTTTTATAAACATCCTTACCGCTATTCAAGAAAACATTTAAAGAAACTAGTGGTGCTATAGAGTACTTTCTCGTATTATTAGTATTGGTTACCTAATATTATCCTAATATTTCAATTTATGTCCGTACTAATACATCTCAGCCACCATTTGGAAAACGTCTTACCAAACGTAGCGCATGAGGTGCAAACCTGAAATTATTTCGACAACAGAGACAGTGGCCATTTCTTTCCCATTTATAAAACAGTAATTTGATTCAATCACAATTCTAACAGTACTATATTTACTACACTTACGGGACTAATGACCATATCCGTTGAAGCATCATCAAATACAAAATAATCAAACGTTCAGGAGGAAAATATTCGTTTTGAAAAAAATGTCAAAGTGATTATCAATTGAATTTTTCTAATATTTTTTTTTTACTTTTTAGGTATATTTCGTTGTTGCTTTAAATAGGGCATTCCTTACGTTCAAATATCGGGAGCGACAGCTCAGTGCATCAACTGATGACACTGCAGCGCCTCTGACCGGGAGGTTCTAGGTTCGAGTCCTGACGGCAGCAGGATTTCCGACACTAGCTTTTCAGCTAGGTCGAATTCAGTCGCTGTCTGGAGGAGAATTCTAGCGGCCGGCTGCTGTGATCGGTAGTTTTCCGTGCTTTCTCCGATCAACACCAGGTGAATTCCGGAGCAGTACCCCACCAAACGGGCCACGGACCGCACGCGATCTATCCTTCCCCTTCCTTGTCCTATCCTCTCCCCTTACACATGCACTTACACTAACATGCATTACACTACCACGTATTCCGGGAGACAAGTCAGGAGCTTAGAGCTTGTCCCGGCTGGGGCGGTGCCCCGCTGGTGGGAGAGTCCTGGTAAGAGTCCTGGTAAGGGGAAAACCCCACTAGCCGACGGTAGGTCGGCGCCGGATCTCGCCATCCAGCGGGGGAAATTCACCATCTCACGAGAAAAACATGCACTACACTAACGGGACTAATGACCAAAGCAGTTGACGCGCTCGGAAACACGAAAAAATCAATCAATCAATCAATCAATCAATCAATCTTTCGTTGAAATAGGTTCTGCATAGCTTCACAGTCAGGGCTTGAGGATTTCGTTGCCCGCTGCGCCATTCCGTGTCATCCGCGACCTTTTCCTCACCGCATCCCTGGCTCACGCGCGCATATCCAAGGCCACCGCGAACAAACGAGGCGCCGCGCCCGGCGACGCATCAATTCCCGCGCACGCGCCCCACCGCACGCGCCCGCACGGCTGCTGGCGCGAGAGCAAGGGGGCGGGGCAAGGGCGACGTCCGCACGGGGGGGGGGGGCAGGGAAGAAGTGGGCGTGACAGCGATACGCCGGATGATCCCAATAACCCGTTTATACAATACCGGTTTATACAATTTGTTTTTCAATTTTTTTGGATTGATGGTAGGTACATAGATTAGTTATTAATAACTTTACATATTATTGATTTTCTATTATTTAACTTATAATTAAATTACAAGTAACTTACAAGTAACGTACAAGTAACTTACAATTAACTTGCAACTATAACAATGGGAGGGGGATCCCCTGTGGGTCCTCTAATCAGGTTCCAATACAGCGAAATTGATGAGAAATGAGTGATAGGGATATTTATTTATTATTCTGGCTTGATGGTTAGGAATTTTTGCAGTCTGAAAGGGACTGAGGAGGGGATTTGATTTAAGGTGGAGTAAAAGTCGGTGGATAGATAAGTTGTATGCTGTGATAACGCTTCGAGGTTAAATTCCTTATGGAGTTGGAAGTTGGAAACGAATCATGGGGCGTTCACTATTGTTCTAGAGAACTGATTCTGTATTGCTTGAATTCTGTATGTGTTGGTTTTAGAGGCGTTAATCCCTATTGGACAGGCGTACATTAGCAGAGATCTTATGACTGTTTTGTACATTAATATGGCAGAATTGAATGGTACCGAGCTATTTCTGTGAATTAATGGTTTTAGTCGCAGTAATTTTATTTTGGCTTGAGTTACTTTGTTATCTATGTGTTTCTTCCAGTTTAGTTTGGTGTCCAGTTGAAATCCGAGATATTTAACAGGTTGTTGGGGGTAGACATTCTATTGTGTTTTTCCGTGTCATAGGAGTGGGTGGAGTGTAAGATCTTAGTGTGAGTGAATTAATTCAAATTTGGCGCTGTACTTCGAATTCAATCAATTATAACCACGCTTTGGGCTGAATTAACAGCAAAGGGTAGACATTTCAAATGTCGCGCGCTGTAGTTCAATTGTTCCCTCAAAACCGTCGGCTGACTTGCAAAGAGAAAAGAAATTCATTTTGCGTGTTGCAACTGATGAACTGCTTCCAAAGATGACCGTGAGAGTGTGCCACGGACCAGACCCAAAAATGTGCAGAGCGCCAGTGCATTGTCGACAACTTTTATTTATTTATTTTATTTTACTTATTTATTTTAAGTCAAAAAGCAGTTCAAACTGCGTATGACGTGCTATGGGGAAAAATGAATTGTGTGCACATTTTCAAAATTCTGCGATCCCTATACTAAGTCATATACTACTTAAATTAAAAAAAAGAAAAAAAAGAAAAAAAAGAAAAAAAGAAAAAAAAAGAAAAAAAGAAAACCAACCAACAACAACAACCCTCCCATGTAATAAAATCTATTTTCAAGAATAAATAAGCAATAAATTTTGGCTCTTATCCATGTTGTCCTTCGGAATAATACTTCCTGTCGCGACAACATGAAAACGATAATTTGAATAATTGTATTTCCCACTGAATTCTCGAAGACGTGCACAGAAAATGAAGTTACATTTATGTCCAGAAGCAAAACAAGGGGCCATCTCAGCATTTGCTCAATGGATCAGGGAATTCAACTCTTGTCTCAGAATTCAACTCTTGTCCACTTAAAACACGACAAAGCCACATTGTTTGAAAATCAGGGAAGCCGAGCAGTTTTGTGGCCACTCGTCCCGCTCCTGTAAAAAGTTGGTAATGCTCGCGTATGAATCGAGCCCACTGATAATCAATTTAGTGATGTGAGGTTGGTGATGCGACTCGAGATCGCTATGATTCGTAAATCAGAATGGTTGGCGCGAAAACTTTGCTCACACGCACGAATGCTGAGAGAAAACCACAAGGAAAAAGGTTTCCTTTTCGTCCAGACAGGTAAGACTGACAATTTCTTCAATACTTCATTATCCTTACATCGCGGAATGCTAACAATCAGGGCATTCCTCATTTTCAGTGTCTACTCTCATGACAAGAGTGCACAAAAAGAGACAAGCAGTTCCCTGGCACAATCTGCAAAAAGCTCTCCCAATATTTTGCAGCCTCTACACACGCCAAAAGAAAGATGACGGTTTTGTAGCATTTATAAATAATCATCGACACAAAACCCTCTTAGCTTGGTGCTATGGGTAGTACGGAATTACTTCCCAGGCGTGTATCAAACAGACTTGACACGAAAATATTAAAACTTTGGAAAATACAATAATATTGTGCACCTCATATGGTTCATGGATAGCGTGCTAGCTTTTTAGGAGGCGGTCCAGGGCTCGATCAATCCCACCCCAAAATCCAAAATACGTAGACACTAAAATGAAATAGTAGGTCGACCCCATCGCAAATAACTCGGAAATGATGTTTTAAACTCAACGTTTCGTGCCCCCTGAAAGGACATGAGTGATATCTTCATGGTGAATTCTACCAAATAGAAAAGTCTAGTCCCCTGAACAGATTGTGTGTAAATTATAGTAAAGCAAATTGTAGAAATTATAGTGAACAAAAACAATTGTTTTACTATAATCTTAAAAGTTAAATTAATCTTAAACGTCTAGTCCCCTGATAAATACAAAAATTTAGTCCCCTGAACAGATTGTTAGTAAATTATTAAAACAAATAGTACAAATTATAGTAAACAAAAACAATTGTTTTACTGTAATCTTGAAAGTTAACTTAATCTTAAAATTAAAGAAAATTTAAAGGAAAAATTGTAATTTAGTTTATAATAATGTTATAGTTTATATAATCATTTCTTCAAGTTTATATTCAAATTAGATTCCTTCAAGACGAAGAAACATGCTTCTCGAAACGTTGTGAGAGGAAAAATATTTCAAAAATTAACAGAACATTTCAACAAAATTTCAATCTAATTTACGATTTTTTATTATTTTTTTGCTCTTCAATATGTATATGACTGTCTAAAATAAAATCTTGGTAAAAATCTAATAAAATTATTTCACTTATAAGAATATAACAGGGCCTTAATTAGAACATGAATCAGAATTTTGGTTATATACGTTGTGTTTTATCCTGTTTGTATGGTATGTTGTTTGTGCGTTTTGTATATCTCAACTTTATATTAACGCATATGCGTTAAAAATCCTCTGGTAAAATTAATTAGTAATAATATGTCCTACTGTTTATATTGTACTCCTCTATAAACCGAAAACATTTTGTAATTTAAAATGATTGATATTGAGCGTGTGTTGCACACATAAATTTTAATGGGTTAATTCTTGAAGCGAATTGTAAATAAAATGTGATTCAATTGGACAGCAATACAAACAGTCATGCAATGTCTTTCATTTTTGTCATTATTGTCTGCTCAGTTTTTCCATTTTTGTCTGTCCATTTATTTTATGCAAGAAATAAAAAATGTATCCAATATCAATTGATTTTCTCTCTTCTTACAAGCTGCATCGCTTTTCCTTGTTTCAGTGTTCTTTTTGCGGATATTGTATCATTTTGTTAGAATGTGAAAAACGTCCAGGAACTATTTGTTTCGCGATCTATTTATACTTCGAACTGTTTCTTACTCGATCACCCACTGAACCTCCAAATGCAGTCCTTAAACTCTCGCCCTCTTATTCTTCTCATTTAGCACGCCACTGCTCCCCATATCCACGTACCTTCAAACAATCGCACGACGGTGCTTGTTTTTGGGTTTGTTATTTGTTAATGTGTTAAATAAGAGGACATTATCGGAATACAATTTTAAGTGGTATTCTTTGTTCGATTTATCAGCAATCCACGCCCCTTCTTGTCTTTGTTCTATGAGGAATTCGTAATGAAACTAATATTTTTTGTGGAGTTTTTGTTAGTTCTATATCCTAACTGTTCGTTATCCGATCACCCTCTCTCCCTGCAAACCCCTTTCTGCATCTCGCCAAAGTATACTCCTCCAACACTGTATCTCCGCCCTCCCCCCCGTCTTCGCTAAACCCAAATATTTTTGTGAAGGTATTCGTTGTCCGCAACCCTAACTGTTCGTTAACCGATAACCCTCTCTCCCTGCAAACCCCCTTCTGCATCTCGCCAACGTATACTCCTCCAATACCGCATCACCAACCCCCTCCCGTCTTCGCTAAACTCCAATTTATTTCGTGGAAGTGTTCGTTGTCCACAATCCTAACTGTTCGTTAACCGTTAACCCCCTCTACTTGCAAACACCATTCTGATAGCGTGTCGCCTTCGCATACTCCTCCAATACCGCATCACCGCCCCCCCGTCTTCGCTAAACTCAAATATTTTTCGTGAAGGTATTCGTTGTCCACAACCCTAACTGTTCGTTAACCGTTAACCCCCTCTACTTGCAAACACCATTCTGATAGCGTGTCGCCTTCGCATACTCCTGCAATGCCGCGTCAACGCCCCCCCCCGTCTTCGCTAAACCCAAATATTTTTCGTGAAGGTATTCGTTGTCCACAACCCTAACTGTTCGTTAACCGATAACCCTCTCCCTGCAAACCCCCTTCTGCATCTCGCCAACGTATACTCCTCCAATACCTGCATCACCAACCCCTCCCCGTCTTCGCTAAACTCCAATTTATTTCGTGAAGTTTCGTTGTCCACAACCCTAACTGTTCGTTAACCGTTAACCCCTCTACTTGCAAACACCATTCTGATAGCGTGTCGCCTTCGCATACTCCTCCAATACCGCATCACCGCCCCCCCGTCTTCGCTAAACTCAAATATTTTTCGTGAAGGTATTCGTTGTCCACAACCCTAACTGTTCGTTAACCGTTAAGTCCCTCTACTTGCAAACACCATTCTGATAGCGTGTCGCCTTCGCATACTCCTCCAATACCGCATCACCGCCCCCCCGTCTTCGCTAAACTCAAATATTTTTCGTGAAGGTATTCGTTGTCCACAACCCTAACTGTTCGTTAACCGTTAACCTCTACTTGCAAACACCCATTCTGATAGCGTGTCGCCTTCGCATACTCCTCCAATACCGCATCACCGCCCCCCCGTCTTCGCTAAACTCAAATATTTTTCGTGAAGGTATTCGTTGTCCACAACCCTAACTGTTCGTTAACCGTTAAGTCCCTCTACTTGCAAACACCATTCTGATAGCGTGTCGCCTTCGCATACTCCTCCAATACCGCATCACCGCCCCCCCGTCTTCGCTAAACTCAAATATTTTCGTGAAGGTATTCGTTGTCCACAACCCTAACTGTTCGTTAACCGTTAAGTCCCTCTCGCAAACACCATTCTGATAGCGTGTCGCCTTCGCATACTCCTCCAATACCGCATCACCGCCCCCCCGTCTTCGCTAAACTCAAATATTTTTCGTGAAGGTATTCGTTGTCCGCAACCCTAACTGTTCGTTAACCGATAACCCTCTCTCCCTGCAAACCCCCTTCTGCATCTCGCCAACGTATACTCCTCCAATACCGCATCACCAACCCCCTCCCGTCTTCGCTAAACTCCAATTTATTTCGTGGAAGTGTTCGTTGTCCACAATCCTAACTGTTCGTTAACCGTTAACCCCCTCTACTTGCAAACACCATTCTGATAGCGTGTCGCCTTCGCATACTCCTCCAATACCGCATCACCGCCCCCGTCTTCATAAACTCAAATATTTTTCGTGAAGGTATTCGTTGTCCACAACCCTAACTGTTCGTTAACCGTTAAGTCCCTCTACTTGCAAACACCATTCTGATAGCGTGTCGCCTTCGCATACTCCTCCAACACTGCATCACCGCCCCCCGTCTTCGCTAAACCCAAATATTTTTGTGAAGGTATTCGTTGTCCGCAACCCTAACTGTTCGTTAACCGATAACCCTCTCTCCCTGCAAACCCCCTTCTGCATCTCGCCAACGTATACTCCTCCAATACCGCATCACCAACCCCCTCCCGTCTTCGCTAAACTCCAATTTATTTCGTGGAAGTGTTCGTTGTCCACAATCCTAACTGTTCGTTAACCGTTAACCCCCTCTACTTGCAAACACCATTCTGATAGCGTGTCGCCTTCGCATACTCCTCCAATACCGCATCACCGCCCCCCCCCCGTCTTCGCTAAACTCAAATATTTTTCGTGAAGGTATTCGTTGTCCGCAACCCTAACTGTTCGTTAACCGATAACCCTCTCTCCCTGCAAACCCCCTTCTGCATCTCGCCAACGTATACTCCTCCAATACCGCATCACCAACCCCCTCCCGTCTTCGCTAAACTCCAATTTATTTCGTGGAAGTGTTCGTTGTCCACAATCCTAACTGTTCGTTAACCGTTAACCCCCTCTACTTGCAAACACCATTCTGATAGCGTGTCGCCTTCGCATACTCCTGCAATGCCGCGTCAACGCCCCCCCCCGTCTTCGCTAAACCCAAATATTTTTCGTGAAGGTATTCGTTGTCCACAACCCTAACTGTTCGTTAACCGTTAATTCCCTCTACTTGCAAACACTCTGAGTATGAATATTAAGTCTGATGGCTGATGGATTGAAAGCAATCAAGAGTTGTGAAAGTACAAATTGAGAGGATAGCGTAATATTGGCCCTCTCTGCTGCATAAGACATTGCCCTAATTAAGTATTCTGAACATTAGCAGGTGTCATCGGTCACTGTTCTGCTCCCCATAGCTTTCTTCTTCTCCCCATATCCTCCTCTCTTAATACGATCTAATTCACCTCCTACCTTATCTTCGTTTACACAAAGCTTCCTATTGATAATGTAAAACATTCTTCCTTTCTCGTAATTAGGGTGCGGATTTCAATGCAAATACTGTTTTTCCGTCCTCCAAATATATGCTCACTTAATATATGCATAATGTTCACTTATCTACACACGATTTTGTAAATACGAAATTTTCTCGTATTTTCGTATTTTTGTTTTCGTATATTTTCGTGTTTCGTATTTCCGTATTTCGTATTATCGTATTTTCTCTTTTAACATCTTGTGCGTATTTTCTATTTCCTTAATAAACATATTTCTGCAAATTGCAAATTATTCTGCATATTTTGCTTAAAAAATATACTCTTTCATTTTCAAAAATTTAATGTTGAACTCTTTCATGTGGTTCTAAAGACTGATTCATTGTAGATAATATCAATTTCAGGTATTTAAATTAGGTATGATATTTATCAGGAAAATCACTATCATTCGAAGAATTAAGTGCTTTTTAAAAATCGGGAATACTGATAAAAGCACGAGAATTGAACTTCCACAGGCTTTTCTAATCTCTACTGGCCATTTCATAATTATCAACCTTCTCCAAACACACATTTTAAATACTTTTTGTCTTCTTTTTAATTCATCTTCTTCATTTTCCACTTTATACTACAAACTAAACTTCGGGAGAACAGTAGGTATCACTCCCGATCAGCAGTTTGGTCATGTCTGTAACACTTCAAGAGATAGATTATGTAATTTTCAGTCGCAATTATTTCGTCATCTTTAACAAAAAAACCATGAAGGAGGGGAGTACCACATATGACAACATTGCCGTATGTGAGACTCATTAGCGGCGTGAATATCACTCACACCATTATATGCATGTTGACTCAATCAGAAAATTGGTCACACCTGTAGCTTTTCTGGAGATTCGTTTTGCAATTTTTATTAGTCAGTACTCTGTCATCTTCATAAGTACCAACGGTGTAAAACATCACTGCATTTGGTATAACTGCAGCCTTCAGAGTCCTTACAACAAACCAAACATGTGTCGAGCAGTGGTTCGCATGCAACTCGGATTTGTAGTTTGTGCTTGCCATGTAACAGTCCTGGAGATCGCTTACGTGGTCGCAACAACCAACCATCAACGAACGTTTCGGCTAATGGCCGCTAGAGAAGCGGAGGTCGCAGATCGCGGAGCAAGCGCCACAAGACGGCAACGATTTTTGACGTAATGGAAATTTACGGTCATTGACTTGGGCCCTCTCCGCAAGATAATCGATTGGAAACAGCTCAACCCGGCAGAGAACGTTGAATTCGCCGGCAACTTCAGCACTCGTTCGGCGCTGTGGAAGTGACGTTTAGGTTTTCAATTTGCTTTCAACTGCCGGCCCGTTGAGTTGACGAGTTGCAATGGCGACCGCTAGGAGCTTATTCTCCCTAGGGAGAATGGAATGAGGGTGCAAACTGACGTTGAGTCGTGCTGCGAATACGCGAGTACACGGCGATAGATCTTTTTTTTAGCCAACCACCAGTAAAAGCAGTTACTTTTAGAACAAGCACAGCATGCTAAAAGTTCAATCTTTTAGCACTAGTACTAAGAGTGAGACGACGCTCAAATGTTGCGATAAACTACGAATGTAACAAACAAAACAAAATATTATCGTCTAATCAGCCAGTACTGATCTTAATACAACATGATACACAATTAAGTTATTTGCATTCTTGAATTAAAGTTAAAGGAAAGTCAGAAAAGCTGTCTACCAAATAGTGTATGACACACGAGGTAAAAGTGATTTTATTTTGTTGGTTTGAATTGCGCCACTCGGCATATCGGCTTCGTGTTTCAACACTTCCTAAAAATATCGCAAAATACAATGCCATTTTTACTACTCGTGTCATAAGTAACTATTAGGCAGTGTCGAGAGTGTGTATGACAAATTAAAAGTCGTTAGTTTGCCAATGTTGAATTTTCTCGAACTTACTCCCTCATTTTTTTTAAAATATAAAAATTAGGAATGCTTATTGTGAGAGCGATTTATTACTATTAACTTATGTCCTTGAATAAACTAAGGGTTTTTAAGGAACCTTTTTAATTTTTGTTTTTAATTACAAAGATTAAAGAGGTTAAACCTGTTTATGTATGAACTAACGTGCCCGTGCGAAAACACTGGCATATTAAATTTCACCCTTTTCTCTATCTTTCCTTTTCCATATTAAGAAGGGAAGTTGTTAACAAAACGTGTTTATTTTTATAAAAGAATTAAAAAGGGTAACTTCCAATGTACTTATAGAATTTAAAATAAAAATTAAAAACAATGAAATTGATGTTTGAACAAAGTTTGAATAAAGGTTTATTCAGTATTAAGAACATGATCTTTGAACAATCCACAACACTTCCTTAAAAATAACCTTAATTATTATACAATCTCACAATTATTATACAATTAATTATACAATCTTTCTTGACAGTTTTTCGCTTTCCTTCATAGTCACATAAATACTAAAAAAGCTTGAGAAAACAGAAGTCAAAATGCAATTTGTGACGTCTCTGTAAAATTCTCTTTCTTTAGACACCTCATTTATAAAGATTAGTTGCCTGTGCGATAAAATATGTATACTACCAAAATAATATAGGATATAATAAATCTTACCTTTAAAAGCAAGTGGGGATCCTTTCACGAATAAATAACTATTATTGAATAAAAAGAGCCGTTTAAATTAGTGATTTACGATTTGGATACTCAAAGTGCCCATAACCGAAGGCATATTTTCAATAGCGTTCAATTTTAATTTCGACAGCTCTTCTTAAAATATTTTTATTTGAGTCGAAAATGTAATTCGAACTGAGCTTCCATATTTTGATATTGAATCTCATTATTGGATATATTGAAGAAATTTTAAAGTCACTTTCTCAAAATAATGAATCTACAATTATTACTCATTTACTGATTACTCAAACTCGTTTCTAATCTTAGATAGGGATAATCCTTCAGTTTCTATTTAATCACTTATTTGTATATTGCCTTACACTGTGTGCAGGATGGTTGTTTAACAGTGAGAGCAAATGATGATGGTGATGGCTAGAGCCCGGAAGTTTGGCAAAATGTATTTTTGTTATTATTACTATTTTATGACTTTTAATAATAGAAATCACTTAATTGTACTTCTGAGATTGTTTTAGTAGATTTTCATTTTCGCCGTTTTTGCTTATTTTAGCTTCTGATGCCTATTTTTGCCATTTAGTCTATTTTGCTTTTTTCTTCCTTATTTCGCTTTTTTCCTCCTGGCACCGATCACGGTCAAGTTGGATATATACCTGCAAGTCCGTTCAACTTGAAGGCACGGTCATGTTTTGTCTTTTTGTGGGAGCAAAGGTTGTGATAAAAATCTGAATGAAAAAGAAAGATGATACCAATCAAGATTTTTAATTTTTTCATTGATACCGACAATGATACCGGCAGGTTTTGTTCCCTCACGAGGAATCCCATTCACTTTTGAGTATGACCACAGATTCCTTTTGAGTACAGTTCTCTGTATATGATATACCTTTCTCAGTGTTGACTTACACAAGTGCGAAGAACGAAGAAAATAATTCCGTTTTCACTGATGGCATACCAAGATTCAAAAGGGAGTTCACAATAACTTTTGTAAGAGAAGTAATTTCGCAAGTAAAAGAAATTCATAGCCATCGTACCACGTGGTCTTGTGGAATCAAGATAAAAAGAAAATATCGTTTTATTATACGTTAAAGGCTAATACAAGTTTTAGAATTTGAGCAAAAGTGAGTAAAAATGTGAATATTTTTAACTAATAAGTGTTTACAATATTTCCTTTTAAATATGATTTTTTCCTGTCTTCGTGCCTATTGTACCCGTTGTTTTGCTAGAACAATTGCCTTTTTGCATGTTTGCGTTCTAGTAAAAATAAATGTACCTTTGCCTGCCTATTTTAAGTTAAAGAAATGCCTGATCCGGGCTCTATGGATGACAGATGGCGTAGAGGCGGTAGAAGAAGCCAGCCACCTCGCAAGCACAGTGATAACTAGGGCTAGGATTTTGAACCACAAAACTACTTCAAAATGCTCTAAAAGAGTGTATTTATGCTCTAAAAATCCTTCAAAATGCCCTAAAATGCCTTAAAAATACCCTAAAACATTCGATTGGTTAACTTGAGATACTCGCACAAGCACGTGGTGATCTATTGGCGTGGCGTTTCCGCGTACGGCAGCGTCCTAAGGATTCAGAGAAGCACATTCTTGTCGAAATGGCAATGTTGACTTCCCCCACCTCACTCACTTCCACTTGCCCGTCAGACTCCGAGTTGACTTTGATTACGAAACAATATTCAGTTCAGAGAATTGACTATACCAAAAAAAAATTCGGAAGTTAAGAGTTTAGGAACCTCTCCACTTCCTCTGTCCTCACACCATTGAAAGCCATTGACACCGTATTGACAGGATTTAGTTACTTTTACGCGATTAAGGTTAGGGTGGCAACAGCAGCATTGTTCTATTTAGTTTTGAACACGTAAGTAGTAAAAACTGAAATATAATTTTTGAAAAAAAGAAAAAATGACCAAACAAAGACCTGAAAACTCTAAAATGCGGGAAAAAACTTTTCACCCAAAAATGACAAAAAAATGCCCTAACAAATACATGTCAAACGTCTCAAAACACTGTGAACTATGTTAGTACCAAAAAGAAGTGTTTCTCAAGAATTAGAAAAAAGATTCAAAATCATCAAAATCCTAGCCCTAATGATAACACTACTGAATTATAGGGCTTGTAACCGGAATTTCGCTCTGCGTTCTCTTCCAATCTGCAAATCGTCTAAACCTTCAAGACTCAATAAAGCAGCTCATACCAGCACTTCTATAAGCCTTCTGAATCAGGTCGATAGTTGGCTCTGGACGTTCATCGGCTTTAACCCAAAATTTAATTGCCACTCTCTCTTGCTCTGACTCCGTCTCTCTACCTATCAATGACGGCGGTGACAGGGTGAAAAATCTTCCCTGCCCGTAATCGAAGACCAGTGAACTAAATTTTTTGAAATGTGGTCACATGTCAAGCAAAGCTCTGAGATTTGAGGTTTTGGCATCATACCCTGATGAGATCCGTAATAAAATATTAAAATAAATTAGTGGCTTCCAGGAAAATGTTGTGAAATTCCTTTATTGATGAGACGAAGTAGTAGTAACCTTAAACAAAAATTGTACAAAATCACAAACATATTCAAAAAATAATTCAAAAATAGTGCATTATTTGATTACGTTACTTGGATAAGTAATTGTTAAAATTGATTGAAACATATCAATTAAACAGGGAGTGGTAGCTCAGTGCATCAACTGATGTCACTGCAGCGTTTCTGACCGTGAGGTCCTACGTTCGAGATCTGACGGCGGCAGAATTTTCGACACTTACTTTTCTCCTACGTCGCTGTCTGGTCTGTCGCTGTCTGGAGGAGAATTCTAGCGGCCGACTGCTCTGATCGATACTTTTCCGTGGTTTCTCCGATCAACACCAGGCGAATGCCGGAGCAGTACCCTACCAAACGGGCCACGGACCGCGTGCGATCTGTCCTTCCTCTTCCTTGTCCTATCCTCTCCCCTTACACACACTCTTACACTAACATGCACTACACTACTACAAATTCCGGGAGACCGGTCGGGAGCTTAGAGCTTGTCCCGGCTGGGGCGGTGCCCTGCTGGTGGGAGAGTCCTGGTTAGGGGGAACCCCACTAGCCGACGGTAGGTCGGTGCCGGATCTCGCCATCCAGCGGGGGAAGATCACCGCCACCTCGCGAGAAAAAAACATGTAGTACACTAACGGGACTAATGATCAAAGCAGTTGACGCGCCCGGAAACACGAAAAAAATCAATCATATCAGTTAAAAGGTGAATTTGTCTGTACTTGATGCGACAGTCCATGTACGGACCAGGCCTACCAGCAGCGTCCCGGCCTCACGGTCATGGGTTCAGGGGGTAGGTGTGGTTAGCACGAAGACATCCCCACGCCGTAATCCGGTCTTCTCAACCCGAGAACAGTGTTTTCTCATCGTCACACAGCAACATTGCAAGGAAAACGCACATTATAATCTTGCATCAACTGGGAATCGAACCCGGGTCGCGTCACGGAAAGCAAGCACGCTGGCCAATTAGCTAAACCGCGAGATACAAACGCAAATACAAATCTTCAATGTACACAATTGTGGTAAACGGTTCCTATTTTTTTCTTTCACTACAAAACCATAAAATGTAGTGGTCAACCATAAAATGTAGCGGTCAACCATAAAATGTAGTGGTCAACCATAAAATGTAGTTACGGTTATTATTGTTAGCATATTATTATTATTATTATTATTATTATTATTATTATGTCTTTAAATAATTTAAAGTTACGTTGTTAAATAATTTTAAGTTAATATTAGTAATATGTAAATTGTAGAGTTCTGTCACCAGGTTGTATACTTTCCAAGGCTTTAAGTGCACATTGAACTCAGGGATTCCCGTTAGAGTGTTCCCTCCGTATCAGTCAAAAGGAACTCATCGGACAGCAAGGAGATCGCGTGTCTGCACTGCTGCCTCGTTAGCCGCCAAGCCACTTGCTGCTTTCCCCCAGGCCGATATGGAGATGGTCTGGCGATGGGTTCTCCGCAGGCAACGAGCCTCCGACAGCTCTCGTGCCCTTCCTCGCGCCTGCACTGAGGCACACGGCGCGTAACAGGTCTTGCGGCAGCTAGTTACCCTCCACTTGGTGCAGAAATCCATGTTGAACATCAGGAACGTAATGCATATTGCATGCTATGTTTAGCGCGTTGAAATGTTTGTATTTGGGCTCCACATATATAGCTATTCCTCGATAATAGTAAATAGCTCCTCGTAAATAGCTATTTGGAGTAAAAGTGGATAAATAAAATAGTGGTGAAATGAAATATTCCTGAGAAAAAAACGTAGTATACATTAGTACAGAAAATACTGTCAGCCTCCGACATTTACATTAGAAGGAATAAAATACTACTTGACCAGAGTGAATTATATTTTGAGTAGGATAAAATGAAATAGAACAGTGAAGAAGCGAATTATGAGTCAACCAAGTTCAAAAAAACTTACAAAACTGCGTTTGAGATCGCGGCCTAGTAGCTCCAATTCTTAGATTGTCTTTCCCGCCCTTCCTACAGATACTAAAGCTGCAAGCGGCCACACGCTTTTTCACTGGCCCTCTTCCAAATTGGGATGAGAGCCGCTAACCGCCCCTCCTTACTCTATCGCTGCTACTCAATAGACTGAGCTCACACCATTCACGATCTTTTCTACGATACAATAGACATGAAGGGTGGATTTTTAAATTAATGATTCCGGGGCCCGTGAACCGCCAAGGTCATTAGTCCCGTAAGTATAGTACATTTTAATCACGGGAGATGGCGGTGACTACACGCTGGCTTGCGGGGTTTTCATATGATGATTTCCCCCCACTGGATGGCGAGATCCGGCGCCGACCTACCGACGGCTAACGGGGTTTCCCCCAACCAGGACTCTCCCACCAGCGGGGCACCGCCCCAGCCAAGACAAGCTCTAAGCTCCCAACCGGTCTCTGGGAATATGTGCTAGTGTAGTGTATTTTAATGTAAGTGTGTATATGTAGAGATGATGATTTTACAAAGAGGAAGGAAGGATCGCGCGCGGTCCGTGGCCCGTTTGTTAGGGTACTGCACCGACATTCGCCTGGTGTTGATTGAAGAAACCACAGAAAACTATCAGTAAGAGTAGCCGGCCGCTAGAAGTCTCCTCCAGGCAGCGACTGAATTCGACCTAGCTGAAAACCTAGTGTCGAAAATACTGCCGCCGTCAGAACTCGAATCTAGGACCTCCCGGTCAGAGGCGCTGCAGTGCACTAGTTGATGCACTGAGCTACCACTCCCGGTCCGCGTCATCACCATAGGGGTTCCGAATGACGCTTATGCACTTCACAGGTCTTTGATCCTGGAAACCTGCGTGTTTATTTCTTTGCTATTAACTCATCGCCGTCAGAAAGCTCGGAGTTGGTTCTCGTCCGCGGGTCGGAAAGGTAGGAAAGCGGGTTCTCGCCCGCGCAATTTGAGCGTGGTTTTTAGTCGTAAAAGAATCCCCTTTTTCGTTCAGGCGTGCCAATTTGCAGAGGTTGTTGTGGGGCACGCGAGTAAGGAACAACGCGAAGTTTGCTTGCCGAGGCTTTGCTGTCCGAGACATTGCTTTCCTTGTTTATATGGTATCACCCGCCCCGACACACATATCTTCCTCGTCAAAACTTACATCGCCCCTCCCACACTTTCCCGATACACAGACCTACACACATCCTGATATACACATTGTGTCCGATATGCACACACATCACCCCCGATAGCCATACATCATCTCTGACACCCACATCGTCCCTTACACACATCTTCCTCCGCACCCACATCGTTCCAGCCACCCTCATCGTACTCGACACTCACATTGTCCTCGACATGTTTTTCGTCCCCAACACAGTTCTCTTCCCCGTCACACACGTCATCCCCGACACACACATTGTCCCCGACACACACATCATCTCCGACACATACATGTCGCCCCGACACAAACATCATCTCCGATACATACACATCGTCCCCGACACACACTTTTTCTCCGACCACATGTCGTCCCCGCCACACCTATGCCATGACCGACACACATACATCCCCCCGACAACCACACATTGTTTTCGACACACACATCGCCCTCAGCACACATATCGTCGTCGATACCCACACCGTTCCCGCCAAACACATCGTCCCCATCACACATCGAACGCGATATCGCGACCCTGACACCTCGTCCCTGATACCCATATCGTCCCCGACACCCACGTCGTCGCCGACACCCACACATCGTCCCCGACACCCACACATCGTCTCCAACACCCACACATCGTCCCCGACACCCACACATCTTCCCCGACACCCACACATCGTCCCCGACACCCACATCGTCTCCGACAACCACACATCGTCCCCGACACCCACACATCGTTCCCGACACCCACACATCGTCCCCGACACCCACACATCGTCCCCGATACCCACACATCGTCCCTGACACACACACATCGTCCCCAACACCCACACATCGTCCCCGACACCCACACATCGTCCCCGACACCCACACATCGTCCCTGACATCCATACAACGTCCCCGACACCCACACATCGTCTCCGACACCCACACATCGTCCCCGACACACATACATCGTCCCCGACACACACACATCGTCCCCAACACCCACACATCGTCCCCGACACCCAAACACACCGTCTCCGACACCCACTCATACCGTCCTCGCCATAGCCAAGCAAACCGTCTCCCTGGATCGACCTGTCTTTCCAGGAGTCTGAGGCTGGCAAGTGGCAGTCACTGGGCTGCGCGCGTACAAAGGCGACGCGGGCCATCGCCTGCCGGGGGGCGGGGCAGGGGGCGGGGCGCCGACGCGCCTCGCGGTGAGTGACAGCGCCGCAATATCGTGTTCCGGCGTGCGAGCGCGCGCACGCCCCGTGTATTCCCACGCCAACAGCGCCCGCCAACTTTCATCTGCCCGCCACCGCTTGCCGGCACGGCGCACGATGGTCCAAGTGGGGCGAAATCAAGACATAAAACCAAAAAGGCCACCGTTAACAACCGTTTTAGTGGTGGAATCGAAATCGCTTTTTTATTGTTTATTTTGTTTGAAACATCCAATTGAAATGTTTTTGATTTTGCTTTTCATAAGTTTGCCGGCATGACGCACGATGGTCCAAGTGTGGCGAAACAAGACATAAAACCAAACCGTCAACGTTGACAGCCGTTTTAGTAGTGGAATCTAAATCGCTTTTTTTATTTGTTATCTTGTTAGTATCATATCCGATTGAAATATTTTTGATTTCGCTTTTCAAAAGTTCGCCAGCACAACGCACGAAGGTTCAAGTGGGGCGAATTCAAGACAAAACCAAAACCGCCAACGTTAACAACGGTTTTAGTAGTGGAATCGAAATCGCCTTTTTATTGATTATCTTGTTGGAATCATGCCTGATTGAAATGTTTTTGATTTCACTTTTCAAAAGTTCTACATAAGTTTAAGTTTCCAGATATGACTCGAAGTCAAAGTTTATTGGCTCTCTGTTATCTTCCGGCAATTAAATTTAACACAATTTAGTTGCATAGCAGTGGACATTATGGATCACAAATATGTAAATAAATAAATAACTTATTCTAAAAACGGATTCTGACACAACGCGCTTTGCCATTGGAGTAAAATATTACATCCGTTTACTAAATCAGCCACTACATGATACGTTATTTAATAAAAAAATAATAAAATTATTTAAAGTTTTAAAATGTGATCCGAAATATTGTATTAACGAAACCAGAAATTTGGAACTCTTGATAATTTGACAAAAAAATTCCATTAAGTTAACAACTCCCGAGGAAGTAATTTACAACATACAGGAAGACGTTTTACCTACTTTTTTAATACAGGTCCTCTCCATACGCGTTTTGCTGCTGAAAAATTGCCAATTTTTGCCTCAGATTTTCAATTCTTTCTCTTCACTATGTACGCAGTAAAGCAAGAAACTAAAAGTCGTTTTGTGGAACGCCACTAGATTGATTTCAGAAGAAACAAATTCATCATTATGTTGGAAACTAAACATGTGGCGATTGAGCTAACAAAATTGGAAACGGGTGCGATTGAGCTAACAAACTGGAAACGGTGGAATGCTATATAGTGGCTTGCATTATATAGCGGTGAAATCGATCGTAGAAATTTGCACGCTGCGTTCCTGAAGAAATTAATAGGAAGTAACAACGAAACTTTCCCAGGAAAATCACAGTGAGGAATCAAGCTTTGTGGATTAAACCGTGTTGTCGCCAGAATACTCCACAGTAACAGCGAAGAAAAGGAAATTCTCAAGTGTTTGAACATGAAGACGGCGTAGTACTACTGGAAACCAGGAACCAGTGACCTCACACAATCCTTACCTTATTCATAAGTTACATTAAAATAAAGATCAAGTTATTTAATTGTTGCGTATTAGAAATTTAAACTTTGAAACGTATTATTTCGTGTGATTTATAATAATAGTAAATTTGCATGGTGCACGAACATGTTGCTTTTCTTATAAATTAATATGATTGTAATGATTCTGCTAGCAAGCACGTAGTAAAAATAATTTTCCCACACTGTATAGTAGAATTTCCAAGTATGAAATATATTTATAAGAAAAATATATACTAATTTTTAATTACACAAATATAATTTCAAAGTATTTACAAATACTGATAAAAGAGACTTCAAAATCATAAGAATTTTTACTATTGAATAACACCTTACAAATTCCTCCAGATAAAATCATTCACTAAAACGGACAATATAAATAAAAAGGGGAAAAATCATTGGACATTTTTCTTTTTAGATGTGATTAAATCATGTAAATTGGACGTATTGAGAAAAAAAATTGTCTGCCATTTGCAATCGTTTTAACCACAATGTGTCTCTGTCAGCCACGAGCCGCATGCCACCTGCAATTATTTTAGGGACATCCATATTAGATTGCGTTGCCGCGTTTTCCAAATCCCGTCTTGAAAATGACCAATTTCTATGTTGCTATAGCGAGCAACCAGAACTCCTGGTGTATAAACCTAAGTACTGAACTGTGAAGACGGAAAATCCGAATTTTGAAAATTCGAAAGGAACAAGCAAATATTTTTCCTATTACTGGTAACAGTAGGTATATTATAATGCTGCAACTGCTAACACATGAGCCATCACTTGAACAACATGTAGCCCAGTTTCCAGTAGCAACGAATAACGAAAGGTTTGAAAACCTTTATTACATCTTCAACTTTTTAGATATGTCATCTAAATACGTAGCAGCTTGGTTGAACTTTTTCAGATTTTACTTCCTTTGTTCATTCGTTTACGTAGATTCTTCCTATCAATTCTAGGAAGATGTCTCATCAATACCTTACACAAATGATCATGAAAAGAGAGGAATGAGATTGGAGGAGAGAAGAAGAGAAAAAGAGAGAAACAGAAAGACAATGAGAGAAATCAAGATACAATGAGAGAAACAGAGAGACAATGAGAGAAACCTAGATGCAAAGAGAGAAACCAAGAGACAATGAAAGAAACCAAGAGAGAATAAGAGAAACCGAGAGACAAAGAAGAGAGAAACCTAGAGCGAAAGTGAGAAACCGAGAGACAATTAGAGAAACCTAGAGAGAAGTAAAGAAAGTGGGAGCAATGAGAGAGAGAGGGAGAGAGAGAGAGAGAGAGAGAGAGAGAGAGAGAGAGAGAGAGAAAGAGAAAGCAAAAGAGAAACAAGTGCATGAGGAAAAAGATGGGAATGGAAAGAAAGAAAATTGGTAGATATTCACTTTGTTGGTATATTTAGTTACAAATGTCAAATGAATAAGTTTACGTATTAAGTATCATGTGAATTTCACAATAAAGTCCTCCTGTCAAGTACTCTTATGTTATCTTCCGTTAATCTAAAACTCTTCTTCTAAATATAACTGTCAGTGAGATAATCTTTCCTGAATGTACTGGAATTAACATCCTGATTTATTAACTTTGCCAACAAGGGAAATAATTTTTGTCAGAGAAATATTTAATTTTAAAACGGAGCGAAGATGGAAAGTGATTTTTTTTTAATCGATACAATTAAAGAGAAGCTGCTGGCAATGCTTGTCTGATTTTCAAAATTAGCACAAGTCAATTAATTATCGCCCGTAACAAGATGGATTTAATATTTCAAAATTCACAGCACGAAGCGAAGATAATCACGGGAAGCAAAAGGATTACCTACGGTGTCGAATTGGCATATTTAGTAAGTAGGAAGGAAATATATGGGTCAGCTTTACAACGCTACACGCAAATAAATGCCACGCTATTCAAATGATAAAACCATTTGCTTTATTAAATCAGCTCATATTTACTCCATTCATAAAAATCAAAATTAAACTTGAGGTAATATTGAAGCGAGTTTCAGTTAGTGTGGGTGTCTCCGGGCGCGTTAACTACTTATTTAATGTCGTGAGTGTAGTGCATGCTATAATCAGGAGGTGGAGGTGGTCCTCTCTCTTACTTATACTTTCTTTCCCATTGGATATTGCGCCAACCGGGTTTCCCTCTCCAGATATCTCCCCCAACTTAGCACCATCGCAGCACGGAAATCTCTAAAATTCCAACTGGTTTCCCAATATGTGTGACAGTGTAGGACAAATAATAGTGTGTGTGGAGAGAGAGAGAGAGAGAGAGAGAGAGAGAGATAAGAGAGAGGAAGGAATGAGAATGAAGAAAGGAAGATCGCAGTCTAGACCTTCAGGTATTACAAGAAAGGGTACTGAACATGAAGGTAACATACTTTGAAGAAACGTCTTGAATTCGAGATATTGAACGTCTCTGAAATCTAGCTTCTGAGCATCTCACCCTTCCCTGTAGTTGAGTGATTCAAAAAGAACCAATATATAATATGTACACCTCGATTTATATGTAATGCCCCTTCAAGGCCACGATCTGGAAGGAGGGGAGACCCTGTTATCCAATCGGGAGCATCGTTCGGTCTTAAATGTTTGGTATTGAAGCTCCTGATTGGATGGCAGTGTCGATCCTCCTTTCAGCTTGTGATCTGGAAGGGACTCCACATTTAAATTGGAGTATAAGGTAAGATACCAAAAAATTTGTTGATTGAAGTATGAAGAGCATAACTCGAGTCCTTTGGTATCAATAACCCGGTTTTAATACTCTAGGACGCAGCGCATACGAGTTATGCTTGACTATTTCAAGATATAGACTGTTATGCAGGCAGTGTATTGCGAATATTATAAGCACCTGCACTATTTTGAACAGTTTTTAGCACATCATTAGAATTTATAAATTCGAAGGGCAAGTTGCCACCTAACGTAAAACTCAGGTATATACCAACATCCATTTATGTATACAAATAAAAGTAGTAGCTAGGGGTGCTACAGCGGGACCTGCTTTCTATCATTATTTGTAACTTTTGCAATTTTCAAAAATTCGGAGAAATTGATGTGTGACTTGCGTCATTTTCATAAGAGCTACCCGAGAAAATTAATAAAGAAAAAATTTGGAACAATTTTTGAAAAAATCTTATTTTTTAAATGATTTATTTCAGGTGAAATTACCCATATTTTGAAATATATGTACTGACGTTTTTAAAATATTTACTCTGGAAGAACCTATTTTTTGAGAAGAAAAATCTCTTTCTTCAATATAGTGGTTGTAAGAACACACCGAAAAATATTTAACGTTTGGAATTTTCAAAAATTCAGAGAATAATAACGAAAATCGGACCTGCGCCATTTTTGTAAGCGTGTTTCCCTATCCGATAAAAAATCAATCCAAAAATTTGAAGCCATTTTTGAGAAAAATAGTTCCTTGAGGCTTTGTGTAAAAGTATCCCCCAAAATTAAAACATTCCTTTCAAATTCAAGCAGCAAGAGCAGCCAAATCAATCGGGGAATGTCAATTTTGATGAAAATCTTCTTATGATTTTGGCGCTAATGTTCTTCCCAGACTGAAAAACGGATCGACGGACGACAGACAGACGTTTTGCCGAAAACCAGTGTTTCAGCACCAAGAACCTACAAAACGTGGATTTTGTTACAGGAAGTAATTTACTGCATAGAAATAATAATTATCCACTTTTCGGTATCAGAGACCTAGTGTACGATTTTTCGGTCCAAATATCGCCTGTTTTCGCTGCATTTCTCTAAACTACGTACGTAGTATGCGAGAAAGTAACAATAATAACTTATTGTTGGCATCTGAAAGCCATGTAGATTGTAGAGCCAATATTGGAAACCAACAATATTTCATTGCGTAGGGTATTTATTACAAAAATAAGTCACACTACCTGACCCTAAGTGGCTATTTTTTTTTATTTTAGCAAATACCAATTATCCTAAACGTATGCTGTAGCATTTCTCAGCACTTTCAATTTATGATATATTATTATATATAAAATATTGTGACCATTCGAATGCCCAACAAACGAATTTGGCGCCGCCGCCGCTATGACGACACCTGCTTATTCCAAGAAGGAGGGGTGTATCAGAGGTAGGGAGGGGGTTCTGTCCACCCGTCCGTTGAGACGTCACTAGGCAGGAGGGCGAGTGTGAAACGGTCTTGTTGTATTCGAGACGACGTAGAAAGAGGTTATCTTAAGAAAAAAAGGTATTAGTACTCTACGTTTTGTTAATACAGTATAGATTGTGATCAGTGCTTCGGTTGAAAGAATGCATTGTGTTAGAAAACACAGTTTCTGTTAAATTGAATCATAAACATTCAAGAGACAGGTTCTACGAAGAAGACGGATTGCAAGGTATTTGTACTGTACATTTTGTTAATTCAATAGAGATTGTGATCAGTGCTTCGGTTGATAGAATGCGTTGTGTTTGAAAATACAGTTTCTGTTAAATAGTACTAGTGAAAACCCGTCAAAATTGACGGTGAGATCTGAGATAATTGTAAAATACTGTGACCAGACTAATGTTCACAATACGTTGCATTGTTTGGATCTTCAGGGTATAACGAAGATATTCTGTGATGTGAGTTCCCAAAATTTTGAACACGTATGGCCCATGGGCAGGTGGCAATGCAATATGACTCACATATTGCAATAATACACCAAATGACACAAAATAAAGAGCACTATTATACTGACGGATATTATTTCTAAAGTTTCTTGTTGTGTCATCATGTCCTATAAACAATTTTTATTTCTTCTGGCATATCGCTTGAAGGTAAACTTATTTTCCCATTTAAGCAACACAGAGTAAATCGTTTGCAGAATTTCTCAAAGCAGAACAAAACTGACATTTCACAGACAACGACCCAGCAGAAAACGAAATGACCTCACTATCACGACACTTACGCTGACTTTCTCTTTCCCTGCGTCCAGTTAATGTACGTTTGCGTCTTTTGGGACGCGTGGGCAACGATTCGGAATTCGACATAACATATGAACAACTTCACTACTTCAGTACAACCGAGCAAAACCCACAGTCCGAATGTTCTCTATAAAATACATCACAAAAGCAAATACATGCAAACTGTCAACGCCACAATGCAATAATTACACTGAAACAAAACCTTGACGAATTGTAAACGAATCTCAACAATCAAAACAAAACATCAAACAGCGCCACCATGAAGCATCTATCGACTCATTATATCGATTTTGAAACAGCCACCCTTTGGACGAAAACAATTGACTATTGATAAGCGTACTATTAAAGAAATATTTAATTAATTAATTTACACACTAAATGTTGGTGAATCAACACAAACAATATCTGATAACACATCTAGGGATCACATTCTTTCATTTAAAGGAAAAAATACTACAATCGGTTCAGTAGAAGCTCTAAACGAAGCCATGGCAAAATACCTTATTTTTTTAAATATATAGATCATAAACATTCAATAGACTCGCTTAAAAGAAGACAGATTGCAAGAAGATTTGTAAATAGAGGTTAACATTTACAAACTGTTTCCGCTTGTGCAATGGCACGTGGAACATGTGGTCTGTAATAGTGTGCGTAACGAATCACAGTTCCTTCTAAACAAAACGAGAGTATTGCAGAATGTTATTGTATTTACTATGTGACTATAAAGTATTGCAAATTACGCATTGAGTAAAATTCAGAGTGTTATGGAATGAGACATTCATATTTATGCTTCATCTTTGCTTGTATAATTCTCTTAAAGAGTGCAAGACTAGATCATTTATCCTATTACATTGATTATGTAAAAGTTTAATATGACAGATGAGTCATAAATGGTTACATTTCTATATGTATTTCAGTCTAACATTTAAACACTTGTAAATTTTCAAGAATATGTTCGTGTTGATCTCAGAGGGGATTACATGTGTTTGTTATGTGGAGTGTATTTTCTTATTTAAAAGTCTTTGTGTTGTTAACATTGAAACAGAACAGTATTCTGAAGAGGCATTCACTTGTTCCATTTAGATCTTCAAGGTGGGATGTAATTTAAGAGTCATTTAAGAAAAAAACCTGCAATTAATTCTGCACCCAAAGAAAATAATAATTCAGTTAGTATTTTTATACTTATACACCAGTTTATTAGAGCAATTAAGAATGTGATAATATTGAGTGAATATTACTTTACTATCATATCATTCTTTATTTTCTTTTGAAATCTGATTAGTGCTAGTGTTCAATTATTGCTTTAGTCATAAAGAAACTAGCAAATGGACAAATGATTGTCTCCAGAAGCAAACAAAGCTTTGTTTAAATTTGAGTGAAACTTGTTTGTGTTGTTTTGGGGATATGTGTTTTTTTATTGTGTAATGTTTGTGTGTTTTTTTATCATTGTTTGTGGATTGACATTCTGTATTTTGGTGAATGTTAAAGAAAACGTCCAATTATAAATGTTCTGTGACTATGACTTTGTGTTTGTTTTTTCAAAATCTTCATTGATAAAGAGCCCCGAATTCATGAATATTTAATAGCACAACCTGAGGAGAGGTTACAATATATAACTTGAACAATTAGACTTAAATTAAAAGTAGAATATAATAGTTTTCTTCGTGATTTTCATTAATGAAATAAAAGAATATTTATAAAACAATTAGTTGAAGTAAGGTTGAATTAAATATATTTCAAAACAAATAACTTAAACATGGAACAAAATTAAAGATACGCTATAAAATAACCGTGTTTAAGTGTCTATATCCAGGACTTTTAAGCTATAACAAAATCTACATGGTATGGTTGTAATCTCCAGCACCCTGGTACTCACTGAATATGGTCCCACCAAGATATGAACGCCGCTGGAAAGAGACCATACCAAACCCAAAAAAGGCAAACTGCAACCTCGAACCCTGCGGCGGCTGTGCTGCCAAAGTGCACGGGGCATCGCCACCGACCGATTAGCGCAGAGTTATCGGGCCGCTGCAGCGCTAAATGATAAGTGCGCGCGCAAATAAACAATTAATCGGGGAGCGCGCGTCGGGGGAGATTTACTGGGCCCATAACAATCGTATCGCCTGCTCTTCATTACGTGGGCCTCGCGCGAGCCGAGGCGACCGGCCTGTCATGGGCTCTGTGTACACCTTGTGTGTGTGCACGCCGTCATCACTACGCTGCGACACCCTTTGGTAAGTTTGACGTTGCCGTGGGGAAAGTCAAGACTTGATCTCGTCACAAAGATATTTACCGTCGAAATATTGGCATACGTACAAGTGAACATCCATAAATTTCAATCCTAATTACCGTATTTTTATATCTCCTTTGTCTTCTTTTTTTTCCTTTTAATTCTACTTTTTCCTGTTTTTATTGTCATAATTCTTGTTTTTTCTGCTTTTCTTCTTCGTCACCGTCTCCTTGTCCCTCTTTTTCAAGTGATTAGTTCTCATAGCATGTTCTTTCCACCTTTCCTTTGGATGCTAGGGCTCAAATAAACTTTTACAAAATAATTCATCTTTAATAAAAAAAATAGTTACACAACTGCAGGAAGAAAGGAAAGATTATGTTCAAGAAAGATTGCATAAATCATAAAGTAGTATCAAGTCGTTTAAACCAAATAACGTTTTTCATCGTTGTAAAGATTTATTTTTAACGTGAAAGAACAGTAGTCTCTGTATAGTTACTAAACGATCAATGAGGTGGACATTTACAAGACAAATGTTCAAGAGTGCAACCTAAATTAAACTGACATATCCATTGATCGAGTCAACATAGTATTTAAATTTAACTATAATGATTGCTAGAGCGTTTGTGGATATAAAAAAAACATTTGAATTTTATTCAACGTCAATTTGTATGAGCTCGTTTCCTTACGTGGATCACCTGTGACAACGTTGTAACAGCAGCGAGGCAGCGGCTTGGAACAGGGTCTTGTGTACCTTGCGCAAACGAGCGTTCTCAAAACTGCGCTCCTGAAACCCTTTGCTTCTATTCAGATCCGGAGAGTACAATCAAGAATATAATATGACACAATAAAGATATATACAGTTGAAATAGCTCAAAATCGCATAGTCGTAAGTAAACATCCTCAATAAATTCCCAATTCGTACTTGAAAAAAAAAACCCTACCAATATTCAGTCACACACACAAACTACTGCTAGTTTTAATTTATTTATTTTATTTTTATTTTAGTCAAAAAAACGGTTAAAACTGCGTATGACGTGCTATGGGGAAAAGTGAATTGTGTGCACATTTTCAAAATTCTGTGATCCCTACACTAAGTCATATACTACTTGAATTTTGAAAAAAAAGCTCCCATGTAATAAAATCTATTTTCAAGGATAAATAAGCAATAAATGTTGGGTTCTTATCCATGTTGTCCTTCGGAATAATACTTCCTGCCGCGACAACATGGAAACGATAATTTGAGTAATTGTATTTCCCACTGAATTCTAGAAGACGTGCACAGAAAATGAAGTTACATTTATGTCCAGAAGCAAAACAAGGTGCCTTTTCAGCATTTGCTCAATGGATAAGGGAAACTGGACGAAAAACCTGATCAAGTTATCATGATAGTTATAAACCTACCATTGTGTTTCTATAATTAGAAGATTTATTTGGATATTTTAATATCTTTAAATGTTCTATTGACATTATATTTTACTTCAGTTCAAAACAAAACTTCGTTAAACTTACTATCGTATTCAAACTATTACTTACTATCGTATCTATCGTATTCAACGCGTGTAATACATGGTGCAAATAAAATTATTTATGCCTTGTTATTGGCTATATAGCAACGTTATACACTACATCAATCCACATTAAAGGCGGCTACTTAAGAATTGAAGTAGCCGCCCTTAATGTGGATAATGTGGTCCACTAACGGCATTGATCTTTTTTCAACTTTATGAAGTTGAGAAAAAACACACCATCTTCATAATCTTATTACATGAAGGAATCATCCACACTTCAATTACATGCGTCCAAACACGTCTATAAATCCGTTATGTGTCCAATACTAGCTATGCACTTCTAATCCAATCCTCAATATAAACGAGTCTTCTCAAAACGCAAACTTTTCTAAACAAATTATTAAGAGGTTATTTATTATTTCAAACTGCTAAATTAGTCAAATAGTACCCCTTGGATCAGGGAATATTTTGCTTTTATATCCTTAAATTCATACCTCAAACTATCTACAATACTGGCATATATTCACTCCAATATCGGAAAAAAGACATATCATTGGAAACGTTTAATGCGAAAACTAGGGGGAATTTTTCCTTATTTAAATTTCCAAGGCATGATTCCCTTTTCTGTACCTACTTCTGTAATATAGTACATCAAGTGGAAATCGTGTAAACTTGCTGCAAGTATGTAACTACCAACGCACAGCTGGTACACGGCTGTTGAGAGCCACTGTTCACTAAAGAATAAATAAAAATAAATAGAACTTTCATTTGCGAAATTCGGTACACAATGCTTCATATATTTTTTGTTTCATTTGTAATTAAGTTCACAATCACATTGTGTTTGGTTTTTTATCACATTTAACAGATTAGTTAGTATCTTATTGTGCTTTTCACGTTTTGCTCATCATACAAAATCACAGTGTATCTCTAATTTCCATTTTCTTTCTCAAATTAAATATTTTACACATAAGGAGCATTTAATTCCAGATAAACACAAAAAATCCTTAATACAAAAAGATATTCAAAAGTGATAATTTCTTAAGAAATATCGTAACTTCTTTTTGATTTACAAGTAAAAAGTAACAGTTAAGGTATGTGCTTCAATACTTCACAATTTTATTAATTTTTAAATAACAGAGCTCATTCACTACTTAAAATGAAAGATATATGAGTATATATCAAATGTAGTACGTGCAACATTACATGATATACACCAACATGGAATTTCAATATGACCTTTTATTGACAAATGGCTACATTCCACGTAGTATTCATTAGTTCTTGAAAACTATTCGACAAAAGCTAGTGATGATTTCTCGGCTGACATTGTTAATTAATATCTCTATAACAAGTGGGCGTCGATTCCATTGCAACAGATGATGAAATAATGAAACATTGCCCATGACCTTTCTCGAATAAAAGGTGAACGCGACCCAATATAGTATACGAGTTGAGCATTATAAAAGATAATCATTATGATTAATACATTAACGTAGGAATACGAATTAAACGCAATGCTTCCGACAACAATTGTATTAATAACGTAATACCAGATAGTTCTTTCGTCTCATAAATTAAATTAATTTGTGCAGTAAATTAAGAAAATTCATTTATTGAACTTTTTTGTTTTTGATTTTATCAATAGACCAAATACAGAAAAAATTACTATTAACATTTCCAAAAACTGATCGATGATTTTCCATGGATTTCATTGATGGGGCTATAATGTATCTTACTGAAACAGATTGAAATAAAATGCAATAACTTTCATACGTAAAATTTTAACATAAAATATAATTATATCTCAAAACATTATAATACCAATAATTATTTTTTTTATTTCTAGGGCTTCTATCCAGACGACAGCCGGTTATATTTTACGTCCCGATGCGACGGATATTCGACCATACAGTAGACACCAATACACTTGCGGACTCGCCTGATAAAGGATTAGCAGAACGCGCGACCCTCCGCGACAACACATACATAAGAGACAAGACAACCATGCCAAAGGCCGGACACGAACCCACGACCCTTCAGACCGAAGCGCTAAGCCGGTACATGGTAACAACCTCGGCCATCCAGGTCGAAAAATATTAATATAATACAAAAATACTAATAATTAAAACAAAAAAATACTGCTTAAGACAAGATTAAGCAATAAAACTAATTCGTTCTTTTAAATTTTTTCATGATTGCACATCATGATTAGTGTTTGTTCATAATATGAAAAAAAACAGGTCTGCACTCAACGGCGATGTTCAGATTCATTCTTATTAATTTTTACTTCCGTTCCCTATTATCATCATGATGTTTCTATATCGATTATATTTAATTTAAATTTGGGATAGACCATATTTAAAGTTTCGGCATGACACAGAACATTCTAGTTCTCGTACAAAATGTGAGAAAAACACCAAACAAGGTCCATGTTCAAAACACGTAAAGCACTTTATCTTAAAATTACTATTTACAAACTTTAAGTGAAAATCTTAAAACTAGTTTATAACGTTTAGAAATTACGTACCTGTGATTCATCTTATTATCAAATCAAAAGAAGTGGGATGTCAAAACAATAGACAAGTAGATAACTTTACTATCGCAGACGATATCTCTCGCATGGTCTTTAATAAACTTCAACTTAGTGATTTTGCTTGTGAACATGTCAGCATGTACACGTAGGTATATTTATATCACTACTTTCATTAAGCAAGTCTATTTATAATAATGGTTCTTAATCAGTTGAAATTTCAAAAAACATTAATTTAGTTAATTTTAATAGGTTCATTTTCCGCAAAACTCTGTATTTGTGGGAATATCAGAAATACTACTGTACCCAACTACAAATATGGTGACTAGTGTATTTCTCATATAAAGAACTTACAAAGGAAATAAATTAAATTAAACAATTTTGAGTTTTCTCCTGCATTTTTGTGAATAAATTAACTATAGATTCATTTTATTAATTGCATTTAATAATAATAATAACAATAATAATAATAGTAATAATAATAATAAATCAACGAATTAAGAGTAGAAAACCCACAATTTATCTCTTGAATTCACCTATAATTCTCTGAACATTACTACAATATGATTTGTCATAACATATTCTGCATTCTAAGGAACATAAATTTGCTGGAACCACTCAGTCAAGCCCCAAGTTCTATTTCTCTCCAACTTTCATGACATAACTAACTAATTACACCAGTCATGTTGGTATTGACAGCGGCGTATGCGATAGCAGTGATTCCCAGGCCTCCTGAAAACTTCCCAGATTTTCGGGCCAAGAGGAATGGTGCAGAAGAGGGTTCGCGTCGCTGCTGGGGCGCCATTGGAACAAAACTCGACAACAGCCGCCCACGCGACCCGCATAAATTCCAGGGCTAAGTGTTTATTGCGTTATTCAATTAGCCCCATCTTTATGAGTTTAATCCAGATTGGAGACTGGGCGGGGCCGGGCGGCGCGCCGCGGGGAGCAGCCCGGAGTCACCCCGCGCCCAAATCCAATATTCTAATTACGGAATCGATTTTTTCCATTTAATTGGGATTCATAGGACATGGCCTACGGGGCCGCCGCCTCCCCTCCTGTGCCCGCCGAGTTCGCCCTGCGGCGACAGCCCCGCCCCTACCTCTCCCCGTCTCGCTTCGCCGCGCACTCTCCCGAATTCGTGATTACTGACGAGTACCAGTGAATCCGCTGCATTTCTCGCCATTTAGTAAGCGACCAGATCATTCCCGAAACGTCACTCTCGACATGACACGCTCGCCGCAACAGCCCAAGCACGCCACGACATGCTAACCACCGCACGCTCCCCACGGCAAGCTCACCTCGGCACGCTCACCACGACACGCTCGACACGACATGCTCGATACGAGACGATCGCCACGACACGATCGCCACGACACGATCGCCACGACATGACCGCCACGACACGTTCGACACAGACACGCTCGACACAGACACGCTCGACACAGACACGCTCGACACAGACACGCTCGACACAGACACGCTCGACACAGACACGCTCGACACTGACACGCTCGACACTGACACGCTCGACACAGACACGCTCGACACAGACACGCTCGACACAGACACGCTCGACACAGACACGCTCGACACAGACACGCTCGACACAGACACGCTCGACACAGACACGCTCGACACGGCATGATACGCTCGTCACGACACGACATGCTCGTCACGACACGACACGCTCGTCACGACACGACACGCTCTCCACAACATGACACGCTCGCAACAACACAAAAGGCTCGCCTGAACACTATACTCTCACCGCGAGACGAAACGCTCACCACGACACGAAACCCTCGCCTTGACAGTACACGTTCACCTCGGCAGCCCACGTTCACAACAACGCTCCACGTTCTCCTGGATGCCCACGCTCGCAACGCCACGCCACCCTCACCTTTTCGAACCTCACTAAGAGCGTAGCAATCGTATTCCTGCTTGTAACCAAGGCCTCCCCGTGCGGCGATAACCCTCATCCCCAACGCCCCCAAACCCTGCTTCATCCCTCCCTTCACATGTTCGCCTCCGCCCCGGCCCTCCCGCGGTGTCAGTCGCAGGCAGCGCGCAGCCACTCGCCAAGTGACGCGTTACACGTCCCGACCGCTCGTCCGCCCCCACCCCCGCCCCTCACACAGATTCCCCCTCCGCCCCCGGCAGAGGGGCTCGCACTTTTCCACCCGTGACCCCACCCCCGCTGTCAGCGCGATGGCACCATACGACACAAGGGGCAGCCTGACGGGTGCGGCCATCGGAGAAGTGGAGGGGCGAGATCAGAGCCGGGGGGGGGGCGGGAAGGGTAGAGTGAGGCGGGGCGGAAATGTACTTGCATCAGGTGAAGAAGTGTTAAGGTGGTAACGAGGAGGAGGTAATAACTTATTTGGTGAAGGAATTCGAAAAAATACAAAAGTACTCAATCGCATCATAGTCTGAACCATGTGAGCATTTCGCACTTTGCTAATCCTAAAGTGAAGCTAATTCATACTGGACTTAAACTTCGAAAAGCTTAGTCGTGAACTGGGCACTGTGGGTTCACTGCGTAGATATTCTTTCTAATATTTCTAAATAACTACTAGCACAAAGAAAAACACCCATTGCCCAGAATATCAAATTATAAGTTTGCATACACATTATGGTGTCGTAATATGACTTATCAGCAAAATCAAGATTATTGACTTTTCAGCGGGGGAGAAAGTATCCCTCTCTTCCCACCTCACTATTCCTCTCTCTCCCTCTCTCCCTCCCCCTCTCTCCTTCTCTCTCCCTCTCTCCCCCTCTCTCCCTCCCCCTCTCTCCTTCTCTCTCCATCTCTCATCCTCCCTCCCACTCTTTCTGCTCTTTCCCCTTACAATACAGTGGAGAAAATATAAACTGTTAATATACGGGAATAATATTAATTCAAAATTCCTCTGTGTAAACCAATAGACGATTCAAAGAAATGTAATTACCAAAAAGTGTTGCATAATCAGAGTCGGAATTGAAATCTTATTCATCGATTTCAAGACAAAATTCCGGAGGTAGTCAAGGTAGAGAGAAACGTTTCGTGAATTATCTTAGAAGATTGATAAATAAAAAATAAATATTGTCACTTAAATTCTCAAAGAGAAAACGTGCATTACTGTATTACAAATATTTCAAAATATGTACGATTTAATTGTTTTTTTATTTGTTTAGAGTTTTCTATAAACGTTTATATGATATTTTAATGAGTGGAAAGATCTTTGTTATTTTCTATCATAAAAAGGTCTTCAGGTGCTGGGGCAATGATAAAGCCTTATCACCCTAAAGATAAACCTTTTGATTTCTCGAATATGTAGTGTACAAAAATGTTTGTTCTGCTGCAGGGCTAAAAATCAATTTATTTCCTTTTTGTATCTGATCATAACTACGTCCGTCAGTAACGGCGCAAATAGTAATTTAGTAGAATTTAAAATATTTTGGTTGAGTTAAAAATATTTTGGTTATTTATTAAGAGTAGTTGGTCATGACTCAACACAGACCGAATCACACCTGCTTCTGGAAGTATCGACGTAATATGTGCTGTGATTGACCAGCGCTGAGTAAGTGAGTGTGAAGAAAATAGATATTTTTATTCACATTGTCAGTCATTCCGAATATCCATGTAGATTTTAGACAAAATATGCTTGAAATTGTCTTTAGAGCTTATTTTTGCAGTTTCGACGTTTCTTCCCCGGACATCCTATATATTCATCATCAGGGCTACAAGTACAAAAAAACTAAAGAGCAACTAAAAAGCAAAGAGCAAAACAGGCGAGAGGGAAGAAGTGCATTCAATCCAACGAAAACAATAGGAAAGAACCGACTGGAGAGCGAGTGAAGTGGCCTGAGAAGGACAAGTTCCCCACTGAAAAGAAGTCCGGCCAGGGACACCCCAATGGAGTGAGAAGGGAGGGGGCGGTCGGCGGCGCGGAGGGGGGAGGGGAGGAGAGGGGAGAAAGCAGAAGCGCGGCCTCGATAAACAGCTCCGACCGCACGCGCGTTGAATAAGAGAGGAGGATTTGAGGCGAGGACGCGTCGGGGCCGGCGGGGCGGTGGCCGCGGACGCGAGGCAGAGCGGTGCCTTGGGTCGAGGATGGATGAATCGGCGTTCGGGAACGGGGTGCGGGGCGGTGGGGAAGCAACGGATGAGCGGAAGGCGGAGGGTTAGGGAGGCGACAGAGGAGTCGGAAGTGGGGGAGGGGGAGTGAAATGTTGGGGAGGGAACGGGGGAATTGATGGCGATGGAAGGGAGCGGAGCACTAGGGAAAGCATGGAGGTGGGGGAGGGGAGCGATAGGGCGGGGTGAAGTAACCGGTGACGGAGGAGCGGAGCGTTAGGGAGGGGACATTGGAGCCAAAAGAGGGGTGATGGGGAGCGGGGCGTTAAAGAGGGGGCGGAGGAGTCGGCGGCAAGGAAAGGGAAGTGGTGCGTTGGAGAAGGAACGGAGGGTTCGGAAGTGGAAGGGTGGAGTGGTGCGTTGGTACGAGAATGGAGGATTGGGTAGGAGAAGGCTGGATTTAGAGGCGGGGGAGGGAGATCCAAACTTTCAGGCACGATCTGATCGGTGACGGAGGAGAGGGAGTAAAGCGTTGAGGCGGGGAGGAGAGAAAAACATTAGAGCGGTGACGAAGGAATCGTGGACGGGGGAGGAGGAGCGGAGCATCGAAGCGGAAGCGGAGGAATCGGGGGCGGGGCGAGATTGCGAGGAAGAGGAAACGCAGTGTTGGGGCAACCTCAGAGGAATCGGGAGAGGACAGTGACAGAAAACTACCGATCACATGGAGCGGGGACGACGAAAGTGGAAGGGAATAAGCAGTATCGCGGGGAAGGGGGTCGGAACATTGGATTGATTGATTGATGATTCCGGGCACGTCAACTATTGATGTCATTATTCCCGTTAGTGTAGTGCATGTTTTTCATCGGGGAGATGGATATGATCTTCCCCTACTGGATGGCGAGATCCGGCGCCGTCCTACCGTCGACTATCGGGGTTTCCCACAACCAGGTATCTCCCACCAGCGGGGCACCACCCCAGCCAGAACAAGTTCTAAGTCTCCGACTGGTCACCTGACATGTGTGGTAGTGAAGTGCAAGTTAGTGTAAGTGTGTGGGGGTAAGGATAGGACAAGGAATAGAAAGGAAAGATCGCCCGCGGTCCGTGGCCCGTTTTTTAGGGTAGTGCTCCGGCATTCGCCTGGTGTTGATCGAAGAAACCACGGAAAACTACCGATCAGAGTAGCTGGCCACTAGAGTTCTCCCCCAGACCGATTGAATTCGACCTAGCTGAAAAACTAGTGTCGACACTCCTGCCGCCACCGGGACTCGAACCTAGGACCACCCGATCAGAGGCACTGCAGTGACATCAGTTGATGCACTGGGCAACCGCTCCCAGTCGGAATGATGAGACGGGGATGAACGAATCATAGGCGGCGGAGCAGGATTGCGGTGGAGAGGGGGCGAAGCATTGAGGCAGGGACGGAAGAATCGAAGGCGGGGCAGCAGCAGTGGAACGTTGTGACGGGCACAGAGGAATCAGCTTGGCGGGATCGCGGGGAAGGGGGACCGGAGCTTTAGAACGTGGAAGGTGGGAGAGTGAGAGAGGGAGGGAGAGACAGCGAAGCTTTGGGTATGGGACGGTGAAGCCCATGAGGCTGAGCGGCGGGGCGAGGATGGTCGGGGCCGCGCGTGGCAAGCAGGGCTGAGACGGATTGAGGCGAAACACAGAAAGGCGGGCAGAGGAGAAGCGAGAAGGGCTGTAACCTGACTGGGTGTGTGACTTAGAGCAGGGAGAGGCAATGCGAGATCGAGAATAGGAAGTGTGGAGAGAGGCATAGCATGAAGATGCGACACGAAAAAGGGCGAGGTTGGAATAGGCGGTGACAAGCGGGGCGAAATGACATCTAGTGAGGAGGGGTCGGCGAAATGAGACGGAGTGAACGAAACAGAGTGAAATGAGCCCGAGTAAGACGAGATGGTGTGTGACGAGACGGATTGAGACGAGTTGGAACGAAACGAGACAGTGTAAGACGAGACGGAAAGAACCGAGACGTAGAGAAGCGAGACGTAGTGAAGAGAGATGAAGTGAAACAAGTCGTAGTGAGACGAGACACATATAGACAAGACGGAATGCGAAAAGAGAGTAAGGCAAGGCTACGCGAGGAGGGTCGAGGGGAAACAAAGCGAAAGGAGGCGATACGAATAAAAACAAGTCGAGGTGAATCGAGACAGCATAAGGCAAGCCGATAAAAAGCGGGGCAACTCGCGACGAAGCGAAGAACAGCAGAAAAGGGACAGCCAGAAAAAAATGGATGCAGCTGAGCAAGCCCGGTCAGGTGCTACGCGGCAGAGTTATGAAGGGAGGCTTGGCCTCCAGGTGTGAATCGGGAGCGGGATCTCAGGGAGGTGTGGTGCGAGCGGAGCGGAGGAAAAGGTAAGACCGACGGCGCATCGATGTGTTTGACGTTGTCAAGACAGGTAAGGGACGGGCAGTGGCCGCTTGCCCGGGGATGGACCGGGGGCGGGTTGAGGACCGACAGAGCGGTGGCAACGCTTTGAAGGTGAGCGAGCGGTACGAGGAAGGGACGGTCGCTTCGGGAACGCAGCGTTGCTCGAGGGGTGAGGCTGGCAAACCAGGCAACATAGAAAGTCCTAGCCCTTTCAGTCCCACTGTATCCATATGGCTACATCACTTTATTCTGATGTCCCCTTTATCAATTTTATGCCTTAAACATTTTGTTTCATCATAATAAATAATTTGGAATTGCAAGGGCTAATAGAGGGAGGGTTCATGATAAGGACGATGCCAATGGATTAATACTTCTCGGCGACGTAGGGAGCAGTGGGTACAGAGAAAATACGACTAAGTGAAAAGTGGTGATGACAAGATAATGTGTAGATGCGACGTTAACTTATTACAGCTGGATGACGACAGGTGCGCTGTTGCGTGGTGACGCTGGTCTGGGAACAGGGGTGGTAGTACCGGGAGCGGTAGCTCAGTGCATCAACTGATTTCACACTACCACACATTCCAGGAGACCAGTCAGGACCTTCGAGCTTGTCCCGGCTGGGGCGGTGCCCCGCTGGTGGGAGAGTCCTGGTTTGGGGGAAACCCCACTAGCCATCGGTAGATCGGCGCCGGATCTCGCCATCCAGCGGGGGAAGATCACCGCCATCTCCCAAGAAAAACCGTACACTACGCTAACGGAACTAATGACCAAAGCAGTTGACGCACCCGGAAACACGAAAAAATTAAACAATCAAGAGGTGGTAGTGACGGATGGGGAGAGAGTGACATGGAAGAGAGTGGCAGGGAAGATGACGCCCACGAAACTAGATGAGAAATAAACACAATGAAAGGTATATCATAATAAAATGTTCTATCCAAAAATTATAGGCTCTTGTACTTTTTTTAAAAATCAATTTTCAGTCCGCTTTAAAATAAAGACAGTTAACACATGAAAAATAAATTATTCGTCACAATAGTAACAGTAAGCAAATTATAGACTCATAAAAAGTACAATTATCATTACCTTTGTCTAATATTTACCATTTCAAAAAAATAAAAAAGTAAGTAACTCTCTCAGTTTATAGAATAAATTTCATCAAGATATTATTTTTGAACTAGTGAGCTGAAACAAGATTGTTTACATTTGATCCATTAGAATATGTATTACGAGTTGGATGTGACGTAAACTGTTTTAAAAGTATTTTTATGTGTTGAAAATTTCTTTAATACTTCAGTTCTTTCATGGTTTGGACTTACCAAAGAATCCTAGTAGCCTGTATATAATTGTATCGTATCGTATCGTATCAAAAATTCTCAACACCCAATGACCCAAAGATTTTAAAACTTCAGTCTGATTTGTTTTCTTAATATATAAGAATTAAAAAATTACTATTTTGTATGTTTGTGTGAATGAGGTGAATAAGTTTTAAGTCACATTAAATTGAAAATCAATCTTTGCACTCTTAAGAAATGTAATTTCTCTAGTATTGTACTTACATTTCTGTTTTTCTTCTTATTTAGTTCATATTCTTCAAGATCAATGTTCCAAGGCAATTGCCTTGGCACGTGGTTAGAAGCACCTAAATATTATTGTAAAAAAGTTGAGCAAATAAAAGATATTCTTTTGAAGCTGGACTCCAAGTCATCTGCGGCACCACAAAAAGCAACATCTTTGATTTATGATTCTAGTCTGAGGTACAATTTGGCTTTCATTTCTGCAAATGCAATTTTTTTAGTAAATTCTATCGCAAAGCTTGAGTCTCAGAACATGCTATTAGCTACTAGTATTGAAGTTATTAACTGTCCATTAGCAAAATTAAAAAGACATAACAGCTGAAAGCACAGAAAAATGAAAAATAAATTACAAGGTTCGTTGGAGAAAAATCCAGGATGGAAAGTCATGAAAATCATTGCCAACATTCTTAGCGGAGGAAAAGACACCTCAACACTGGAACTAGAACTGAACCCAACGGACATATCAGCCTTCAAATAAACTCCAATTTCTTCTGTAGATGTGGAACGTTCCTTCAGCCACTACAAATCTATTTTGAGAGCTGATCGACGACATTTTTTTCTTTAAAAACTTGAAAATGCATGTTGTATCTAACAATTTTAAACTCTAACTTCAATTTTTATTTTACATATTTTTAATCTTTTCCTACATATTTTTGAAAAAATAAATACATATATATGTACATATTTTG